>CAEGAE010038539.1:0-26853 GCA_903067095.1 Girardinus metallicus
TTAGGCTGTAGAAATGAATGGAAGTCAATGGAAAGTCCCCACAAAGATAGCCGCGCAAACGTGTGTGTGTGTGTGTGTGTGTGTAGTATTATGGTTGTGCAGGAGGAAGTTGTTTTGGTTGGAGGTCCTTCCTCCTTGTCTTTCACTGTCTTTATCTCACATGCAGCTTTCCATTGGTCAAACTGGGGGGCATGGAAGCAGCAGACCACCACAGGGACATGTGACCAGGGTTCAGCAAACCGCTGTTACACACACAAACACACCCCCACACACACACACATGATCGTCATATGGAGCTTCTAGGCCTCTTACTGAGGACCGATGGCTGCATTCCACAGTGCAGTTGCCATGGAGATGTCTCACATGGTGGGCTCGCACATACACACACATGCTCACGCACACACAGTGAACGTGTTACTTGAAGTGTTGTGACTTTTCAGCCTCACATGAGTGGATTATGTCTGACCTTCGGAAACCAATACGCCCACAGTCTGTATCTTTACTTACTCTGGTTCGTTAGAGGTCTGCAGTAAAGAACGGTTAAACCACAGGACCATAAACCCAAAGACCCCGAAGTCCACAGAGGCTTTCCACTGAATATGCTTTACCTTGAGATCCTGGTAACCATAAGTCGCTTAGTGCACTGCAAAGATAGAAAAAAATAATACAAAAACAGAAAACTCAAAGCACATTTGGACAGATATCAGAATCAGGTTTTGCACGCAAACAAGGAATTTCACTTTTGTTCCTCTTCACTCTCACTGAAGACATTTTAAGACAACTGTATAAAAATAATTGTTGGGGAGCATGAATAAATTCTTTGTTTTTACAAGAGAGGAAGACTTTTGGAAAAAATCTTCCCAAACCAGTACAGCAGACATGCATGTTGCGCTGACACTGCAACATGCATATCAGATAAATACAAGAAAAAGTTACATTCTGAATTCATGATTCAGTACTGAGGTT
Source organism: Girardinus metallicus (assembly GCA_903067095.1). Classification (NCBI taxonomy): domain Eukaryota; kingdom Metazoa; phylum Chordata; class Actinopteri; order Cyprinodontiformes; family Poeciliidae; genus Girardinus; species Girardinus metallicus. Next base: position 967 of record CAEGAE010038539.1, read on the forward strand.
GCTGTTTTACCTTCAGTCTTCCCCTTCAGTCTTCATGACCTTTCTATGTATCTGTTGCTGTAACATATGTAATGTGATCGCCAGCTAAGAAACACTGACAGACCTTTGAGACGTCAAACTAATGTGGGACGAGAGACCAAACAGCACGGAGGAATCTCTGTATTTAAGTAAACGCAACCCAAAAGTTAGCTGTGACTCATATTAACCTATCTTATATTCATTTTATAGCATCATGCACATGCACTACCTGCATAGATGAAAATGACATTATGATATTTTGAAGTAACTTTCAGTGTTTCAGCTTCTGTCGTAATGTTGCTGTCTGGCGTTTAGAAAAAATGTTATTTTGTGGAAAAATTTTTTCCTTTCACTCCTTCTGTGGTACTGAATCTCTGATGTGTGTTGGGATCGAATGGGTTAAATGTACAGATTTCCCTTATGTTCCTGTCTTATTTTATTTATTTACTTATTGATTTAGGTATCGACAAACCAAATGGTAATTCAATTCCAATATCTGTGCTCCAATGTATTGGTCAAATTAATCACAAAATAGTTCCAGCCATCAGGATTGTTTTTATTTACATACATTGAATATGCTTTGGAGAAATAATTTAATAGTATAATGAAACATTAAGTCATGTTATTATTGAGTGCTGGCTGTCGTTTTTTGAATTGCGGTTTCACCAATTCTGTAGCAAATTTGAGAAGAGACAGTTTAAAGACATGTCTAATGAATATCAGAGAAATCATTGTAAGGCAATTTCAGACACCTTAGTTTAATTTAGTTTAATGCCATTTGAATTAAAATCAGATAGGAAATAGTGTGGCGAGTGTAATAAACAGAAGCAAGTTCACACACTTCAACCTAAAACACCGGCACTCCACAAAACACTACCACAGCATTAACGCTACATAAAGTTCATACATGTGAGAGGAATTCATAAAAAAACCCTACAATTCATTCACACACACACACACAAACATGGTTCCAAGTTAAGAAACAGCTTAAAAGTCCAACCATCTTCTCTGGCTACACAGTAATATGCCATTCTTTGTAATTTAGGACCAATGCAGATCAACATGCACGTTTAACCTTGAAACTATTTTTGAGTGATTAGAGAGTGAGTTAGAAGCTTTGTCTTCAGTTTCCTGTTCACACATGTACTGCACAGCATGAGATTTTCCTTGTCATGTACATTTTAACGACTTGAAAAACTCCATAATGTGCAGGAAGCAAGGTATGACGTAAAAACTATGCGGTGGATTCGCATAAATTTGTTTACGGCCCGTAGAGAATGGCAGGCGTCTGAAAATAGCTGTTGAAGTGTTTGTTTCCAACACACTTTGTCCAGTCCTGCACAAGCGGCAACAGCAGTCCTCCATTCCTTTGTGAGTTTCCAAAGCTTGCGTTTTCTACTTTCAATTAGTTTTAGCAATCGTGGTTAAAATTTGGAAAATTTCTTAATTTGGGCTAAGTAATCCATGACTTAGCCCAAATTAAGGGCTAAGTCATGGATTACTTAGCATATCTTTTAGTACGTTTGGGTACTAAAAGACAGCATCTTTTAGTACCCAAACGTAGAGGCAGAGTAGTTAGTGTCAAGTTTCCTCTGTCTAACATAAAAAGTTTTGCCTAATTTAATTTCCCCAGGCACCGTGGGACATCTCACCAAAACCTCTCCTGGCATCATTAGGGACATGTGTGGATCATAGTGAGCCAAATATTGGACTGCATAGAGGGCAAGGCCAGTGACTCACTTGTCCCAATGGTCCCTCATTAACAGGATTGTTCTGGCTTCAATTTGTTTGTTTTTTCCAACAACATTCAGAACTACAGAAGCCTTTCAGATGAGAGGTTAAATGTTTCAAGAAACACGAGAAAAGGTTCAGTTGCCTTCTACTTCAGCACTGGTAGAGAGTCCTACCTGAACTAACCTACCTTCTGTGGGTTATTACGAAATGAAATCATGATTTGTTTGTGGTCCAGTTATTGCAACATTACTGAGATCAAACACACAAAGAGAAAGTTTCAAGTTGAGCAAGACCTATGATGCATTCCAGACGGATTAGGTATTTCGTTTTAAACACTGGAAAGGTCAAATTAGCTTAACAAGAGGGTAGTTTAAATCCTTTTTAATTATTTTGCCGTGAAAAGGTCAATGGACTGCAGAAACAAAGGAGGACTGTGATGGGAAGCCACAGGATGCAGTTACATTATTTACAGTGCGTTCGGGTGACTTCCAGAGAAGAGCTGAGGTTTTCAAAATACGTTACGTTATCAGTAAGACGTTTTGCTTTGTCTGTTTTATTCTCAGCCGTTTTATTTATGGACTCCAACTTCCTCCACATGTATCTGAGGAAGCACTGCCATTGTTTTCACATATTAAACTATTTGAGTGTAAACTGTTTTATGTTTAACCACTTCTGCTAAAGTCTTGCAATGCATGTTCTCAACTGATAAGTGAGCAGAAAGTGCAAGTGATGCAGCTGACTGCCTGTTTACCATCAGATCTAATCATAGGGAGTTGAGATTTTGGCTCTTTTCTGTGACAAAGACAGAAAAGAGGATGAAAATATGCTGCAGCCCCTCGCTGCCAGAGCTGCCAAAACCCACAGTATCTGCATCCAAAAGCCTCTTTCTAAGAATCTCAATTCCTCTAATAGTCCATCTGGGGGGTGTTTTAGGGTCAAAAGTGGGATTTAAGTGAAACACACACAGATTTCTCGCTAAATGTGACCAAAGGAGTCTCTCATGGATGCTTGGCTCTTGATGGGAAAGTAATAAAGCACTGTTTTGTTCTGTTATGCTCCCAAAGCTCAACTGTTTGAGCACAACTTTATGCCAAGAGAAGTTCTTGTTGTCCACCTCTTCCACATCATAAACAGTAATCTTATTTCTACGACATGCGGTAAATTGAGCAGGTTATCGTTTTTTAACCTCTAATCATTCTGTCTCTTCCTGAAAGCCATTTTTCTTTCCACTGTGTAACTAAATAACATGCTGGTAAAATAAAATAATCCATATACCTGCATATGGTTCCCACACAGTAACAGCGGGTGAACTCAGTTTCCTTTAAATACTTAAACACACTTCTCACCATCATATCGACTGTAAACCACGTTACTAAGAGGTCTTATGTAAAGCTCAATTGACGTATTTTGTGGATCTTAGAAACATCCAACCGGACAGTGAGCTGGTCAGATAGAGATTGATTGATTGCATGACTGAGAGGGTCTGCTGCTGTGAATCTTGTAGCTGGTCTTTTGACAATAATGTCACGTGCCACCCATGGTTCCATGTGAATTTATCCAGCTGTTTGTTATTGTAGGGAGGGCTTTTGAACCCATTGCATAACTCAAATAGAAAGAAGATGGGTGGGGGCAAAATGGGTCTGCATGTTTTAATGTACTGAATTGTAGCCCGAAGCGCAGGGCCTGGAAGGATTTTAGCACAAGTCTTGTTGGCTTAGGGTATTTCCAGTAGCACAAAAATAAGCACTTATCCAACAACTTCGCACCCTGAAGCGGTTCTTTGTCTTTACTGAATTTTAGTTCTGCCTCAGAGTTTGCACTATTGGTGTATGTATGACTCTGCATATAGGTCTCCTCAAAGCCTGAAAAACACAAGATGTAGCTCTTAATTGTGCCTTTATCTGCTTAAAAAAACCTATAAATAGGGCAGTTTTTTCCCCCATTAATTATTGCATTCTATACTCCTTCAACCATAAGTAAATCTGGAGTGATGTTTTAAATGAAATTTACTAGAGGCCCTCAATATAAACACACCTTATGTCTCTGCTTCTTCTTTTTTTATATCAGGTAACTGGGGTGGAATATGCTCCAAGTATACTGCCGTCCATAACGGCGTTATGGCCACCCTGAACACGGGACTGATCACGATTCAGAACTACGGACAGTTCCTGCCTCCTCCACAAGTCCAGCTCACCTTTGCACACGAACTGGGTCATAGCCTGGGATCGCCGGTCAGTCCTCCCATCTCCCATTACACCCATCATCTACACCAGCCCAATACTCTGATATTTGGGTATTGGGTTTATTTGTTCACTGAGAATTTACCAACATGGATTATACCAATGATAACCAGGTGATTACACTCCATGCTTGACTTAATTTTAAAACTCCACCTGTCTTGCAACTTATTGATTTGTCAGCCAAGGTTTAGCCAGGTGTGTACACTGGGGCTGCACAATATTTTATAATCTTGTAATTGTGCTGCTACTGGTAAATATTGTGATGAGGATATCAAGATTATGTTCTTCTTTCCTCTCATTCTTATCTCAGTTTCCTACACTAACCTTTCACATTTTGAGCAATGTCATCTGTGACCATTGTGAGCCTTTGCTGCTGTTGTGTCCAACCATGTAAAGTACAAGTTGGTAATGATTGGTTTATATTAGCCAGAAATAATACCAATAATGTGAAGATTGGACACATAATATCGCAATGATGATATACTTGCAATGTTTTGTGCAGCCTAGGTGTATGTTCTGTTGCAGAACTTTTCTTTTAAAATAGCAAGTTTTATCTAAGTAAGTGAAGTGGCTTTGTTTTCAAAAGCCTGATTTGTTTATCAGCACTTTAGGTTTATGCTTAAAACACTTTAAAACTTTAGCAAATACAAAACCAACATACCCGTTCTAAAGGTTATCCTAAACTTTTGCTACAGATATAAAATGTATTTTTTAAATATTGTCACCTTCATGATTGACTTTCCTTAATCTGCAAATATTTGTTGCAAAAATAGTCAGTTTATTAGATGTCCTTAATCTTTTCTTATTGATAGCATAAAAAGATTTATCCTAAAAAGCTTTAAAAATGTCTTCATTTTGTGTTTTTCTTTAGTTTTACCTATCCATTTCATCGTTCATTACTCATAAATTTAATAGGGTTTTTTTTTTTAATCCATAAACTTCACGAGCCGTCTGTTTTTCTATCTAGAGCTCTCCTAGATAGAAAATCTATCTTTTGTCCGCCCAAATTTTGCATTATTAATGTGGCATCAATGCTCATTTAATTTTAGATAAGATATAATTATATGTCTCCCATGGGAGAAGTATGTTTTAGAAGGATCTTTAATCTGTAGAAAATCTGCGGGTGAAATGAAAACCAACATTTATTTTTCATCCCTTTTCCTTACCTTAAACTACCAAACATGCCTAAGTGGTGAATGGGAGTAAAAACACAAAGCTCTACCTGAAGCTGTGGATTTTGTATTTAGCACTACTCATCCCTCTGATTAGACTCAAAGTAAATGTTTTCATTAAACATGCATGCGTATTTGCAGCGCACTTGAACAAATTGTGCCCGACTTTAGAGACTTTGGCCTTTATTGATTGGATTGTCTGAAAGGGACACCAGATGAGCTTCGATGTCGCTTACATACACTGATTATTAAATCAGTTTGATAATCATGGTGAAAATGACACATTAATTCTTTGCTAAAGTAAAAGTTGATTCCACATAAATGTTCTGCCTTACACACCGTCAACACAGCAAACTAAAACCTGTAATCTTTCCATCTGCTTATCAAGCACAGACAAAAATAACATTCAGGAGATTTAAAACAGGTTTGTCAGCAGGGAATCACTAGAGACTGATCCTGATAAAATATTTTAAATATGTACTGAAATTATTTTTATTTTTATTTATGTATTTTTTGGTGGACCTCTGGTTTTAACTGTACTCAGACCCAGAAAAACAGGAAGTGATGGATTGTAAATTAAAATTTCAGATCAATTTTTATGAACTCAAAGTGAAATAAAGATACAATATGCTACATTATATATATTTTTAAATACTTATTTCCTGAAATGATTTTTTTTTATTCTGAATAAATAAACTGTCATACTTTACTGCTGTCAAAAAAGGACAAGTTCATCTTAAGACATTTTGCAAACCACTTCTGTTATTTGTGGAGGGCACAGTATGCTCATTATGATTCATAAGTGTATTTTTATAGGTCTACTGGATTTAAAAAAAATCTAATTTCTGCTCCAGTTGACTATTTTTATTCTTTAAAGCCCTACTATTCAATAACTAATGTAATGGTTGGTGTCAAAGGACAACCTGTGGTTCAAAGGTCATTAGGCAACATTTTTGCACGGATCTGTTTTATTGTGATAAATGAAACAGAATTATAGAGTAAAATCTGAAACCACCAAAATGGGTAAAAAGACAATCTGAAAACTTTCTACATGTTCAAAAATTACATTTAATACATTAAAATAATAGTTAATTTCCAAAGATTTGACCATAAACTCTTTAGAGAACATACTAACATATGTTAGTATGTTCCAAGAGAACATACTAATTTAAAGATGTTTATTGGTCCCCCAAAACGATGAAAACCCGGGCATTATCATAAATTAATAAAATCCCCCCTGGCCGAACTTGAAGATGGGACGTTGTGCCGCTAACACTTAGCTTTCGTCAACAACTCAAAGGCGGAAGTGAGAGCGTTGTGCAACGCAAGTAATGTTCCTGCCGGAACACGGTGCGCTAAATAATAAAACATAAATTAATGAAGCTTCGAGGCAGGTAAATTTTCCTTGAGGAATTTTAATAATTGAGGTACTCGAATCAATCGAGGAATCGTTTCAGCCCTAATTAGATGTATGTCTAGTACAGACATAGATCTATGTGTATTAGATGTATGTTTTACATCTGGTGCATTTAACATTAGAGAGTCTGAGAGTCACAAACATGTAAAAAACCCTGATTTACATAAATGTTATCTGTCGTCTCTTGTGTTTTTCACTAACACCTATTTCAATGTTAAACATTTGGAGAAAAAGACATATAGAAGCCGTAAAGATGTGTAAAGACAGACATACAGTAGAAGAAAACTAATAACATTGATTAGACATTTTTATTAGAATGTGGCATTTCTAACAGCTCAACATAATTTTCCCAAATCCATAAAAATGTTGTTTTCAATTATGTTTCACACTGAGCTGAATTTCTGTGAAAATATAAAATAGAACCACAAGGTGCAGTAAAATTGTAACTTAGGTGGTTGTGTTGAACCACATAATGGGAAATAATTCAGAAACAGCAAGAAACAAAACAAAGGAACTATTTTAAGGAAAAAACACAAATATCTTTTGCGCCACACCACCCTCTTATTACCCAGAGATTTAGGCTCTGACAGATGCAGAGGAGGTCATAAAAGTGCCATTTATAACGTCCATCACAGTAATCAGAAGCAGATTCAATAAAATCCACATCAAGACTTGTTCTCTCAGCATGTGTCCGTGTTTATTTTAAATACTTGGACGTCTTTATGAACCCGCCCAAGGTTTGATGCGCAAGAGAGGATGAGATTTTTCCAAATGTTTCAAAAAAAGAAACAGGAATCTTCTGTTCTGTCCTTGTTGTTCTGCATGAGGAACATTGCATTCCCTTCTGTTTTCTGTTCGGAAAAGTCATATTTAATTGTGACTGCTAAATGCTCAGAATATGCTTCAAATTTCTGATAACCAAACAAGTAGATCAGCTCTCACCACACGCAGCTGCAAGCATTTTTTCTGATCTTTCAACAATTTTGAGGTCAACAATACAGGGACTTAATTTCCCCATCTGTAATAAAAATATGGAGCTACATAGTTCCAGCTTCGGTTAGATGGTTTGTTTTCGCCTGCTGTTTCTGACGTGAGCTGATTAAAGAGTAATTTACAGCAAGACAGAAAACAGAGTCTGTCATTTTGTTTGTGTTTCAGCATGACGAGGGTTCGAACTGCGGCAACCTTGGCTCTTCTGGCGGGAAAGGTCGGTACCTGATGTTTCCACAGGCCACAGACGAGGTGCGAGAGAACAATGACAAGTTCTCAACCTGCAGCGTTAAACATATCAGCAGGATCCTGCATCTGAAGAAAGACGACTGCTTCGTGGGTGAGACACTGATACGACGTTTAGGCATGATCAACATACAGGCTTTAGATTTAATTTCAATGTAATTTCTGTCCCTCAGCCAGCGATGAGCCCATCTGTGGCAACCACATCGTGGAGAAAGAGGAGGAGTGTGATGTCGGTCACAATGACACAGACCTCTGCTGCTACAGTGCTAAAGAGGCCGTAGGAGTCCAGTGTCGACTCAAGCCTGGTAAAATCTGCAGGTATTTGCTGCTTATCTGCCAGGTCAAATTCTCCATCATCCTCTTTAAGTGTTATTTACACATGTATTAACCTTTAAAGCTACTTAATTTATGATCTTTTTCATATTTTGTCATGCCATGAACACAAGCTTTTGTGAAAGAGAAGATTAGAGAAATTCTACCTACAGCATGATATTGCTCCTGCCATGCCTCACCACATAGAAGAACTGTGCTTTGTCAGAAACATTTTGATAAAATTATATATATAAAAAAGGCAACTAATACACACCTAATACCTGTGTTCAGACGGCTGTGTTGTGCATTGTTGCAGCTCCTGCACGGCTACCAGGAATCTACTGGCTTCTTCTGTGATAGCAGAATAAATGTTTTTCCAAACCATTTTTATTTTCTATATAAAACATATGAAACTAAAACTTACATTTAGTAATGTGAATTTATATGGCACAACAAGTCCAGCAGACAGGAAGCGACATTAGAACCACAACTCTTGTGTTTCATACATTTTTGGTGAAAACATTGTTCCTCTTTATTCAGTAAAGTTGTGGAAATTTTACTCAAGTAATAAAATAACTGAAGTAAAAGTATGGAGTAACAAAAATGCTCCTAAAACTACTTTTGTCCAAAATGTTATTCAAGTAAATGTAACTAATTACTACCCACCTGTGGCTGCATACTATATTCTTCCAGTTTCAGATCAACTTCATTAGCTAATTAAAGCTTAGGTTACTGTTTTCTAACCCAACGCTGCTTTTTGTCCTTTCCCACAACTTTATGCTGATCTGCTTGCTCTGCTCTATTAGAGAATTAATATTCCCTAAGAAACCTCTGAAGCCTTCACAGAACAGCTGCATTTATACGGAGAATTAAGTTACAAACATGTGGTCTGTGTTTGTCAGGTCAGACGATTTATTAGGTGGCATCTAAAGACACACTTTCCAGATTTCCATTTGTAAAAGATCTTCCAAATGATGTGTCGAACTACTGCATATAAAAATCCTAATGAAGTATCCTAAATTTAAATTTAAAGCGGCAATATGTGGAAATGTATACCAAGATGGTATGAAGATTTTTGTGATGATGTGAATGTATATGAAATTTTAATTTCTCTCCACCAGTCCGAGTCAGGGCCTGTGCTGCGGTCAGAACTGTGAGTTTAAACCTTTGGGTCAGATGTGCAACGAGGAGACAGACTGTGTAAAAGAGAGCGTGTGCTCCGGCCTCTCCCCGCTCTGCCCCGAACCAGACCCCAAGGAAAATCTGACCGTCTGCAGCAAGGGCACGCGCGTCTGTCTGAACGGGGTGAGGCTCAGCCACACTTCGAACTGTGACTCAACACACTTTTTCCATTACTCAACAAATCAGGCAGCCTTTGGAAGTGTGCAGCAATCCTGCAAAGCTGGTCTGCAAAGGCAAATGCTTAACCTTTGGGGCTGCAGTAGGGAGAAAAAAAAAACAAACACATTATGATGCTTCCAGGCTCTTGAAGGTTAGACTTTAATTTGTACTTATTCTGATTTGGATATGTTTTGGTTTCAGCTTGTTTTACTTCAGACATTTGGTATTAATTAGATGAAACAAAGCAGCTTTATTTGCAAACAACAGCCTCATTAAGTAGGAAATTACTGGGAAATGACCAAATCCATCTTACCACACCTCCAGTTCCTCAAATTTTTCTCCAGCATCCAATACAATTTTCTTTCTTGGGGAATTTGCTCCAGCTGTGATTGGTGCGCCATCCCTCTTCAAATTGTTCTAATCTATCATGACATGAACCATATAAAAATACTTCAGGGAAACATAATTTACACAGAAATAAAGAGAAAAAAAGGATGTTTTCAGGTGTGAAGTTAAGTTTTTTAATAATAATTTTGTCTGCAATATTCATCTAGATGCGATACATTTTGGTTGATCAGCTAATTAGAACCAGATCAGAAACCGAAGCTGAAAGAAACAAACCAGGGAACAGATTGTGGAAAAACATCAATATGGAAGATGAAACCAAAGCTAAAAACTAAACAGAGATAATCCAAACAAAAGCAGATGATTAATTTATATTCATAAAAAACAATCATCAGCAAAGACAAAGAAAATAAATAAAACACTTCAAATTCCACTATTTGACCGGATTAAATGGCTCGATCCCATACAGTGCCATTTCCTCTCCTCCTCTTTCCATTTCGGTCAAGTAAAGAAACATTTCTAAACTGACGTACCGAACCACTGCACAGTAGTTTCTCTTTAGTCACGCAGTTATGAGATTCCATTGAAAATTCACGGTTTTAATTAATTATTTTGGTTCGTTTAGATTGTGTTTTCTGTAACCATTGTGCTGTATGGGTCTGATTTGACTATTTTGAGCCATTTTGGGACGTCTTCAGCATTTATTTTGAAAGGTTTGGTTGGTGCTACTGGGCTTTATTTAGCCGTCTTGGGTTACGAGAGAGGGGGAAGACCTGTGGCAAAGGTCATCGGAGGAAGCCTCCAGTCTGAAGCCTCCATCCATGGGTTGTGCTTTCCCCCTTCGCCATCGTCGCACCCATCCCTCAGCATTTTTTAATTTTCCTGTCTTGATTTTTTTATGACCTCTTTTGCATGCTACATTTAACACAGCTGGTTATAATTACCCTGGAAGTAAAAAATATATCAAAATTTGCAGAATGCATTTTATTTGACAATTACATCAAAGTCTTTAAATCTTTCTTCAAAAAAAGCAATTAGAATAAAGTTCTCATTTCAGACATCATTTCAACCGGTTTTGCATTTTAAGTCTCACAAAAAAAAAAACATACTGTTAATTATAGATTTCTTTCTAAACTGCTGTGGTGTGTATAAAAGTATTTCACAGCTCAGACTTAAGCAGCAGAAATTTTGAAAGAGTTTTCAAACAATTTGATGGCTCCTCTTAGTATGTTTACGACTGGTGAATTTGTCAACATGTACTTTCGGGAGTTGAGCCTAAGCAGTAGGAAAGTTTGCTTATACCTCCAGCCGGCTCCGTCACTGTGTATTTGATGTACGATCAGCAGAAAACATAAGACAAAAACAGCAAAACAACAACATGGTGGAGGGATGAACTGACAACATCTGGTTAAATTAACCAGATTCTTTGAAAATGTCGATAAATATTGAACATTTTGTACAATCTGTTCAATGCATGATGGTGTAACCCGAGCTTGAGGTACTGACCTACTCTTTCAATCGGCGTGAATGCATCAATGCGTTAATTGAATAGAAAACCGGACCGATCGTTTACCATCCTTACCTTTCGTCACGTGTGCGGATGAGGTCTGAGTCTGTGTTTCTTTCCGCAGGTCTGCGCTGAGTCTGTGTGTGTGAAGCACGGCCTGCAGCAGTGTGACTGTCCTGGAGTTAGCATGAAGGAGAAATGCCACATGTGCTGCCAGCAGCCCGGTAAACACAGAACCTTGTGTCCTCCACCGCCGAGCAACATGTTTACAACTCTGTGTCCCAACAGCTCGGACTGTGTCAGTTCATCCAGATGTTATCTCTGTCTGACCTGATGTTTTCTGGGCAATAAATCAAGTTGTGTTCCTAATGGAGCTGTTTTTGTACAGAGATTTGAAACCATACAGACTGGATTTAGATCTTAACTCTGAATGTTACAGCATGTGATCCATGTCAGGACTGGCCTGCGTAGTGCAAATAAAACTAACTGTGTGTATGTTTCAGGTAAGCCGATGACGTGTGCCAGCACCTCCTCCTCTGTGCTGTCCCGTCACTTCCAGACGAAGTTGTTGCCCCTGGTCGGCGGCGCGCCATGCTCAGGGAACCAAGGATACTGCGACAGGTTTCATGTGTGTCGCCTCCTGGATGTGGACGGACCGATCGCCAGACTCAAGAACTCTTTCCTTCGTTTGGATAATTTTGATGATGTGGGGGAGTGGATGAAGGTGATCTCTTATTTATCATATTTATTTATCATAATGTCATTTTTGAGGTCACAATTTAGAGTCTTTTTAATGAAAAGTTGAGGAGTGGAGCAGCATTTTACTGAGCAAGTCTCTTTTTGTTGTTCTTGCCCACATTACAGACACTCCCAGATTTATGATAAACATCATGATAGGACGACCGAAGTAAACGCACAATTATTCGCAGGGACTGGTTTACCACTTTTAATAATTTGGTGTAGCTAAATATCTTAGCTCTAATTTTCTTATATTACCTTTAAGCACAGATTGTCATCATTTGGTAACACGTTTACATGTTTTCAGTTTTGCTAGGTCAGATTTTGAAGAAAATGAGCAAATGTTCGTTTATCGTTGTGTCCTGAGCCTGTTTATTTGTGTCGGTTCTGTTGCAGCAGTCGTTAAGGTTTAGTTTTACGCTACAGTGTTGAGAATCAGGAATGCTCATTTAGGCTTAAAGACACTGCAGGGTTTCTGTAGCCCATTTCACTGGAGACAGGGCCTGTCATTGTCAACTCTAGGTGTTGTTTTACCAAGACTGTTGTTGAAATAAATAACAAATGTGGATATAATAAAGAGTTTTTAATTAACATATAATTCCAACTGGTAAAATAACTCATTAAGTGTATTAAAATAAAAAAAGCGGTTGTTACATCATGCCTATTTTTGTTTAGAGCGACAGTTTATATGACAGAAAAGTTACATTTGGCAGATGTGTCATCCCATAAACATGCACTGCCACATTTTAGCAAAGCGCCTCTTTCCACCTGCAGGGTGAAAATCTGGGCAATGTGCAGACATATAGGCAAGACATAAAAGGAGGAAATGTGTGAAATTATATGTATGGCATGAAAGAATAACTAGCCTGTTTTTAAGATTTTAATAGTGACTCATCCTCTTCTGCAAACACAAGTTGTTTGGAGTTAACAAAATGTGCTTCTTATACTTAAATCTGAACAAATGTTTTCTCCTCTGCAGGCTCATTGGTGGGCCATCCTGATTGTTATCCTGGTTCTGTCTGGAGTGATGGGCTGCATAGTCTGCTTGTGTGGCAGTCCCTTGAACACTCGTGACCTGGACACACCCCCAACTACTCCCACTTCAAGAAATACATATGAGTTATAATATAAAAATATATTTATTACTCTTGCTTGCTGATGAGGGGGAAATTAAAGTATCTGAGCCGCACTACAATGATGCATTTAGACAGCCTTGTGTTGTGTTGCAATCGGAGATCTGCAAATGATCTCTGTGGGGCCCAAACACCTGCTCAGCTCCCCTCATGGCAGTTTGTCACCAGATATCTTTGTACGTCACAATGTTTCTGCCTTTGCTTATCCCTGGAGCCTTCTCAGCAAGGCTCCTGTGACACTTGCTGTGGAAAATGTTTCCAGCAACCCTGGGCATGTACAGGTTTCCTCAAAGGATGCCGCATGCTGTGACTCTGAAGTCGCAATGTAATGTAAAGGCACCTGAACACGTTAGTGGAGTGAGCGCACCTTTGCTTTGGATGTCTACCAGCTTTCCAACTTAGTGCAAGTTAATGAGCACATGAGCAGGACTTCAGGAATTTGTGCTTCTAATTTTGTACGAGGGAAACAGGTGGCTGAGCTGTCCTGGTTTATTCTGTGTTGTGTGTATTCAGACTTTATTTTTTCACATTTTTCCACAAAAGAAATTGGGATTTCATGTGAAAGAACAGAAAGTAGCCCGGCGTTGTGAACTGGAAGGAAATGATGATACACTTCTCAACATTCTATCTAAATTGCTGCATTTGTCTTCAACCCCCTTTACTCTGATATCCCAAAATAAAATTAATTCTAAGAATTCTGGCTTCAATCTTCTGAGGTAAAAAGTCAAAATTCTACAAAAAAAGTCAAAATTTGTACTTTTCTTCTCAGAATTAGATTAAAGTCAGAATAATTCTGGTAATTTTTGAAGAAGAAAAAAAAAGTCAAATTTCTAAGAAACAAAATTCTGATTTTCTTTTTCTGTGGTCCTAATTTTCTTCTGGTGGAAACTGCTTTTATTTGATTGACAAAATATTATTTAAACATGCAGCGGTTATTTTCAAGGTTCTGTGTATGTGTCCTGTTGGGCCACATAAAACTTTATGACAGACTGGATTTTGCCCACGGACCTCGAGTTTGGCCTTTCAGATTTGAAAAAAGTTTGATTTTTCCTTCCACTTCACAGTATTGCACAACTTTCTATTTTTAATACTGCATAAATTCACAAGAAAATGCATTAATATGTGGTGTAAGGGAACAAAATGAATGCATTTTTCAAGGCAATGTATAATACCTGTAATAAAACAAATCTGAGATAATAAGCAGGGAATAATTTGGAATAAAAACATAATTTTAGGTCATCATGACTACTAAAGAAAAGTCTCCAGGTTTCTGCTAACTCAAGTGTCTCAGTTTGAATCCTCTCCGTGTCACCTTGAGACAGTAGGGAGAAAAATAAAACGTGGGCGGCGTCACAACAGTAAGAACGTGAAGAAATAATGCATCCCAGTTTGGGTAATGTCAGGCTTTGTTGATCTTTTACATCAGAAATGGCCATGTGAGAGATTAACCTGTTCTTCTTGAATCAAAAACAGATTTGATTTTGGTAATAAAGTGAAACTTAACTGTTGGCAAAAATATATATATATAATAATTTCCCCATCACAGTGTCAAACTGAAGTAGACAACTTTGGCAAATATTGTTTATTAAAGAAACAGTACAGTGTTTGACTCCTTTACAAATATATACAAAAATTATAGAAAACCATTCATCTATAGACAAAAATATAAGACAGTGGTTCTTAATGAAAACATTTTTGTTGTGGTATTTAGATAGATTTACATTACATGGAAAATATTCTCCGTTTGTGCAAATGTGTAAGATATAATATAAAGTCACAATGATGACAGTACCGATCTCTGTAGAGTTGAGGATCACATTTAGTTGAATGAATGAAAACAAACCAAAGAACACAGAAAATACTCAGAAAAACCTAGCATCACATGCTTATGAAATACATAGATATATATTATCAGTTTGCCACATCTTTGAGTCACAACAGAGCTACACAGTAGCAGCACAAACTACAACACACAACAGCAGCTCTGGCTGCTTCAGTAAAAGTCATAATTCGAACTGACGACTTTATTGCACACCGAGGTGAAAAACCAAGAAAACCAAAGAGAACACGTGGTGAGTGTTTACACTAAGCAGTGGTAAATGCTCGATTTGACTGATTATCTGGGCAAAAACAGGAAAAAATATATATATTTTTATAAAGACCCTACAGAAAGAAAAAAAAAAAACATGATTGTATTTCCCCCTTCCTTTAGAGACAGGAAGGGGTTTCTGCATCTATATATTTTATGACATTACTACCTGCAGATCCAACCTGGTAAATCCAGTCAGACAGCTCAACTTGAGCAATCCTTTAAAGTACATTCAAGCTAGTAAGTTTCCATTTGAAAACTTACAACCTTTACCCTCTTTACACCAAACAACCATGTTTTTCCATCTGTCTATGACCCATAAAAATAACCTCTAAGTGCTTGGACATATATAAACATCCACATGTATTAGGTTTAATCAGCCACTATGAGTCTTTCCCAATTGTTTTCTAAAACAAAGATATCAGTTTAGGATGAATAGTCAGGCTTGAACAATAAAGAAATGTTTCTAATTAAAATTACACCACTGCTGTGCATCAAGGTGTAAGAGTACCATAAATAATTTACTTTATTCTAATAGCAATAGTTATGCATTGTAAAAAAAAACAAAAACAAAAAAAACAGCTTTTTGCAAGATATTTCACAGCATTTACATGAATTAGTCAACATCTGTGGATATGTACAAGGATTTTTTATGTCTGAAAGATACAAATAGTGTATAAATTATGTCCTTATTGGTAAAATTTTAAACATTTATCAACATATTTTCCTTATTGTCAGTCATTCTTCAGAATTACTCTGCAGGATAAAAGAGCTCATGGTCACTGTTCAGCTTTACAGAAATATAGTGATAGAAAAACAAAGACTAACTCACCTCTTTGAAATTGGTTTACGTTTCATTCTCCATTCATCTTTACATTTAACAAATGTGACCAAATGTGAGCTGTGGGCATCGGGGTCTTTCAAACAGAAAACCATCCTGAAAAAGAAAGTTAGTTGATTTGATGTAACGCTTTATCAATCTTCATTAACAGATTCCAAACTAAAGTAAATGCCAACACCGACTGCTTTGATATTGTGATCCATTTCTGTTCAGACGGTCACATTTCTGACTTCAACCCAAAGCCCAACATGCCATTCTCTCATATTAAAAACTGAAATCAACTACAGTAACAAATCATCTACAACCTCCTCTGTTACTTTGTATCCAACTGAATAAGTTGCATCCATCGTCCAGGAAAAACGCTTTACGTTTTACTGTCAAAAAAAGTGCTTCAATGAACATATTTCTGGTGAATTTACCGTTTTTTTTTTTATCTAGTTAGTAAAAGTTGCCTGGTGATCGACGACAACGGGAAGGTAATCTTTCTGCTTGCCTGATTTATTAAATTGAATCTAAAGTTGTTCTGAAATCCAACTCTCCAGATAAATTAAAGCCAGCGTATGCTAAAAGTTAAATGGTTCTCTCTGGGCACTCTGGCTTCCTCGCACAGTACAAAAATATACAAGTCAGGTTAAATGGTCTCTCCAAATTTCCCCTAAAGTTAATTGTGCGCTAGTATCAAAGTGTCCTGTTTGTTTGTGAATGGACTTGTGATTGGCTGGCGACCAGTTCATGTCCCACCTTCCGACTAATGACTGCTATATAACCAAACACAAACCACTCCTATCGCCAAACTAAATCTTACAGAAAAAGAAAAATCAATCAGCAAAATGAAGGTACAAAATTATTGATATATTATAAACAGAAAAATCTGCTATATATAGATTTCAACAATATTTTAGGAAAAAAAAATGTCATTTTTGCACCAATGGAAGAGGTTTCACTAATCTCAACTTACTTTTGTTGCGTCTCGCCACTTTTGATACGGATTTTGTGAACTTCCACACCGTCGGTGTTCCCGGACCACCAAGAGGAAATCATCTTTAACTGGTTGGACACCGACCAGCTGTTTGTCTCCATCCACTTAAACTTTAACATCAGCAGGTCGCCAATATCCGTTTCAGTGACCAGAAGAAACGAATGTGTCCTGTTCGTCTCGAGTCTTTCCTTCCTAAAAACACACAAAGGAATGCCACTGCTAATAAAATGTTTCCTTGATCTCCGGCTTGAGAAACAGGCATCATAAAACAGGATAGCGCTGATAAAGCAAAACCAAATGAGGTTAATGTGTGTATTATAATGCTACAGTCTCAAGCTACTGTTTAGGTGTTACAAAACTACACATAACTTGCAATCATGGTACTATAAATCCCTTAGATGAAGCATATAAAGTTGCTGACTCACAGCTTAAGCTCCAGGTTTTCAGCCTCTCCTTTGGTTCCATACAGAGAGACGGTGAGGGATGGCTCCATCTCCGACGTGTTCACTTTACTGGAGAAGTGGATCTTCAGCTGGTAATGGTAAACTATCAGGACATCGAGAGAAGGTGACATTTAGAAAGCTGAAAATCAGCATCAGATTAAATTAAGCTTCAAGCAATCAGAGTTTTGCAACCAAAATCTCAACCACTACTAGTCTCTTTTCCAAACAAACATAACTTGCCTTGTTTGTGTAATATTATCAGCACACTTAACCCGGTTAATACCAGCACCTTTGTTGTTGACCGGTTTTACTGACCTCTGAAAGGCATGGAAGCTCGTGTCTTGGTGTACATCTGAACGCTGTGTGGCCTGCGGATTTGGCTTGTGCTGTAGCCGACAGTGTTGCAGCGGCCCTTGCGACAGCTCAGACACATGCCGCGGTCGAACATGTCGCTGCTGCCGCACTGGTAGGCCTTGGCAGGTTCCTGCTCGTTCAGCAGGGAGTCGATGAAAAGATGGATGGAGCGCTCGTGTTCGCACTTCACCGCATCGTTGATGGCTGAGGAGCAAATGGTTATGAATAAAGGAACACATCTTAACAGACAAAACAAAGACAGTTTGCTTCATTGACAGACAACGGAAGGTAAAGAAAGCAAGTAAGAAAAAAAATATATCTGAAAACGCGTGAAGCACATGCATGTGTTTTAACCTAAATATTCAATATATTGGATTGATGCTCCACTTGAGGATAAATCTCCACCCCAATTGTCAAATTTTTCTTTCAGTACAATACATTTAGCTCAAATGAATTTCTCAAAACTCTGACCGTCTTCTCTGTCCATGCTGAAAAAGAACTATGTGTGTGTGGGGGGGGGACACATGTAGACAAAAAGTGTCCAATGTCTGACTAATAAACTTTTTAAAAACATTTGTTTCTTTTATACCTTTAATGTCTGTATGTCAGCATCTCTTTCTTTTCTGACTCTTTTTGTTACTACTTTAGTTTTTTCCTTTTCTGTCTTTATGTTGAAGTCCTGTAAATATTTTCGAATGACATTGTGTAAGAATAGTGTTACATAAAACTTGTTATTTCTCTGATCTGTCTACTTTGTTCACTAACAAACTTGTGAGGCTTCGACAGCAGAACTGTAAATATAATAAGACTAAACTGAACATGATGACTCTGTTAGTTAACAAGATGTCTTCTAAAAATTTTCATTTCATTTTGGGATATCAGAACAAAGGGGCTGAATAGACAAGCACACCACACCTTTCATATGTATATTTATAAAACATTTTCAAAACAACGCATCTTTTTCTTAAGTCCACTACTTTGAGTTGGTCTGTCTCGTAAAAGTTCTCTATTAAACTTAGTGGTTTAAAAAAGTTTAATATTGTATTTACTGTCCAACACATACAATGTCAACTTGTCTTACTGAGAACAAAATTGTTTTTAAGACAAAAGTGTTTATAAAAGCCCCAATATCAAAATGTAAACAGAATCTTTACCAAATATCCCAAAGTTAGCGATTTTCTCCAAGGCGCCCCTCATGTTGCAGCCCGGCTGGAAGCTGCCCCCGTTGGGGTAGATGTCCACATGGCCGATGGGTTGCTGTATGCCAATGCTGAGACCCAGCAAACCCCGACTGAAGGTATGGAGGACGTCCACAAAGTGGGCATCATCTGGAGAGAGGCGCCTGTGGGCGTGTTCACCCTCAAAGTCAGGTCCAGCTGGATCCAGTCCTTCAGAAAAAGAAAAGCAATGTAATGAGTGGGATTAACGAGATTTCACTTTGCTCATCTTTTTTTTTTTTTGTAATTTAGTCATTTACCAGTAATCCGTCCTACTTTGTTGCTGGCATGGCTGCCAGCAAATCCAGCCACATGAGCCCCAAGGCTGTAGCCGATCAGGTGCAGCTTGTCAAGAGGCATGTTGGTGGTTTCCTTTAAAAATATAAATATTTAATAAAAACCTGTCTGGAATGAGTTACAAAAACATTTCTAAGGCTTAGGGCACAAGAAAAATCACAATGAGGGCCGTTTTCTACAAATGTAGAGACCTTGGAACAGTGGTCAATCTTCTCAGAAGTGGACAGCCAACTAATACTACAAGAGGGAAGAGAGCAACAACAACTCATCTTCAGAAAAAAAGAGGGAAAAAAACAGAACAATGTCGAGAGTTTTGCAGGCTTCCCTTGACTCAGTTAAGGTGACTATAATAATAATAATGGAGGAAGTGGGTTGCAGCGCAAGAGAGAAATTCAAATGATTGACTTTTCTGTGATTGTTTTGTGATTCAACAAAAAGATGGACGAGGCAAATTACATCAAGCAGAGACCAAAAAAGACCTTAAAGATTCCCAAACACTTTGGGAAAGTGTTTATTTGTAGACTGAAAAGACACAGAGGAACCTTTTGGTATATGTGCATCCCATTACATTGAGCGCAAAACAAATACAGTTTATAAAATAAACATCATCAACAGCTAAAGGAAATAGATTTATGATGAACTTGGAGTTCATGGAACCATGAATTCTGTTCTCTGGCAGCAAAAGGGTTAATGTCTGGATATCAAACTGATTACGTAAAGCTCGAAAAATGCAAGACAAAACACCAGAAACTCCACCTCTGAATGGTAGAAAACAGGGTTTCAGAGTGGCCTACTTCAAGTTCAGACTTAAATCTTAGCATAAACTTGACAAGACTGTTCACACTTCAAGAAGACTGGCCTAAAATTCCTCAACCATTAGTTTTTAGGTTTCTTCTTTACCGCCAAAGATAGCTTTTTTCTTCCATTCAATAAGTCAAGTCATTATTAAATGGCTGCATTTTGGTGATTTCCACTGATAGTAAATATCATTTGAAACATTCCAGTCTAACAAAAAAAGCAAAAAGAGAAGAAAACGGAAAAATAAATTTTCCAAACAATGAACATTTTTAAACTGGTGGGCCATGATATCAAGATTATTAGAGTACTTATTCAACATCTTTCTATTGAAATAATAAATATTTTCAAATGGATTATTCACAAAGCAAAATCATAAAACAAAGTGTAAAAATGAAAGAGAGGACCACTCACCTCGATCCAGTCAATGAAGCGTGCGATCTCTCTTCCCACTGCTTTGGTTTTCTGAACTGCGACCACGTAGTGGTTCTGAGCCGAGCTCAGCCAGTCCACCACAACAACATTGGCCGTCCGCTCTCTCTCGTACAGCGCAGACACCAACTTCGGCATCCAGCTTTCAAACATGCCGCTCAGCTGTTAGCAGGACAGTTAAAATGTTTTTTAAAAAAAAATTTAAAAACCAAGTCTAATTTATTTAAAGTAGTAACTTTTAAGTAATTTCTAGCGTGCGTTTTAAAAGTTGCTGTGCTCACCGTCCATCCGTGGATCACCAGGAAGGTTTTGGATGCGCTGTTGAAGGCGCAGGCTGCCAGGGTCTCTGGTTTTCCGGGAACAATGTAGCAGAGGTCATCGTCGGGATGGGATGGACTACGCAGGGAGAATTTTGCGATAGCTGAGTGATGTTCATCCTCGTCAAACAAATCTTTCAGAGGGTCAAGGAAGTTGCCTGAATAAAAAGGTTAATAGGATTTACTTTCAACAAATCATAAGGGCAGAAAGCCTAACTAAATAACAACAAAAAATCCCAGAGTAAAGAGTTGCTAGATTAGATAAGATCAGAACTGTGGGGTTACAGTGGTTCACTGGGCCCGGACAGACTTCCACATTCTCTCTGCTTTCCCCCCCCCCACCTTTGTTCCTGCCGTCTCAGGCTACAATTACGTTTTTGGTCCCAGTGGTACTTGTATGCTCATCTTAGCCAACCGAGCTGATTTTCAGAGCAGCAACCTCAGACGCTCGTAGGTAAAGTCTTGACTTCAATAAGTTGATCAGTGCTTTCCAACATTATTAACCTTCTTTAAGCTTTTTCCAGCTTACGGTCTCAGAGATCTCTGTATTTTATTAGGATTTATGTAATAGACTAACAAAAGGGATTACATAATTGTGAAGTTAAATCAAACGACGGTTTCCCTTTTTGTTTATCAGTAGAAATCTGACTGTGTCGTGCAATTTGTCTTTAGACATACAGAGTCAATACTTGATAGAAATAACTATTGCCACAATAGCAGATGCATGTCTTCTGGTCTGTTTCAACCGACTGTGAACATCTGGAGAATCAAATTGTTGCTTCTTTTTTGGGGGCAAAATAGCTCATGGTCAGTTGAGAAGAAAAAATTGCCATTCTTACAGCTTAGTATGCATTAATCTAAAGGCCTTTTACTGCTGCTCATGGTGGGTATTTGGTGTCGTTGTCTTGCAGGAAGGTAAACCTCAGACCCAGTCTTAAGTCTGTTTGCAGTTTTCTTTTTCTTTTTTTTTTCCTAGGACTTTCCTGTGTTTTTCCTAATCCATAATCAACTCTGACCAGAAGTTGATCCTTCTTAAGAATTCCCACAGCATGATGCTGCCACCACCATGTTTCACAGTGGGGATGGTGTCCACAGAGTGACTTAGAACAGCACAGCTTCTTGGATGTCACCAAAACAATTTTTTTTTTTTTTTTAACCTTGCCTTATCTTGGAGCAAAATTACAAAGTTAATCAACTAGGTTATTTTAGCTAATTTACCTTTATTTGATGTTGTTTTTCAGGATTATTGGAGTAAAGGGACCTGATCATAAGCACATCACACATTTCAGATTATTTGGAATTATTCAGAATGACTTACTTTGTTGCAGTCTGCTACAAAGTATGCTTTGCGAGGCCCTCTGCACTGAAGTTATTAGGATGAAGATAATGATTTGCTTAGGCATGAAAAGCTGATTTAGATTCGGTTAAACTTTTCTGCACAATAAAGTAACACACAATCCTACAGACATTTAATCATTACTTAATGAGTGAATGATTGTTGGGCCGCATGCTTTATTGCTCTGCAGACTTGTTAATATGCACCAGAGTAAACGTAAACTCACCAAACACAGAATCTGTGAGATCTTCTTCCAGGGAAGTCAATTTTTGCGAATCCGCATTCAACACCACGAAGCACAGAAACCAAAGTTGCCAGGCTCTCATCTCTTACAGCCACAAATTCTTTGAGAGAAAACCTCTAATTAATGTGAGTCCCACGCCGCGGCTGGTTGTGCAGACTACAGTTTCCGTCTTGGTGGGCGTTCAGCGTTGTTATCTGAGCCACATTGGACTGAAAGCGTCTTAAATAGCGCCTGTGAACTTCTGCCTCGTCATTGGCTGCGAACCTCCGGGCGGAAGGTAAACGATTGGGCTGCGTCATGGGAAGAGTTAGCAACCGTGGAAGACCGTAGCTTCATGAGAAACAGCTGAGCACCGCTGCTAGTCAAGGTTTTAAGTTACATTCAGCAACAAAACAGGCCAGGCGTGAGGAATTCATTTCATTTCGGGGTTGTTTACTAACTATGCTCATTTGCAGTTTCACATGTAAATTAGATAAACACTGAGCAGTAGACATTATACAAAAACTACACAATTTGTTTACAGAAACAACAACTTTACTTTTGTATGATTAACTTAAATAAAAGTTTGGTGTCCTTTATAAAAAATAAAAAAAAAAGCTTAAAATATATCATATTGGGTCATGTTTCAGGAATACAACGGAGTTATATCAAAACATAGTTTCAATATTAAAACTTTTGAGACTATGTTCACTTCTGTAAATTGCTTGTATATTTAGTAGTGAAATGTCAAATCTTTAATAAAGTGTCAACTAAAAATGCAAACGCACATTTTCTAGAGAGAAACAGGCGATGCGACACTACTTGCATGTTGGAGACAAAATAGTATCCCTCTTCCAGACTGAATGTCTTCGTCCATTTGGAAAAACAAAGCTCTCTGAAGCATCTGTTCTGGGGACTCAGTGTTACATAATCCAGATGACTCAATGCAAATAGCAAATGCGTGTCATCAATTTGATTTCTCAATGTAAATCACTGGCTCTATACAGTTTGTTGCTGGTGAATCTAGACCACAGAAAAATCCTGGCATCAAATCAGATCCTCCTTATTTGCTTTTATCTGTCAAGCAGGGCAGCATCTGGCAGGGGACAACATGAGATATGAGAGATCATCCACACTCCCCACTTGTCTCCCTGGGTCCTCAAATCGTCCACCTGAATATTAGCTGAGATAAATCAAACACATTCTCTCATTTCCTAGCCATGTGCCAATAATCACATGTCCGCCACACACATTCGTTGAGAGAAAATGAGGGCAAAATCACAACAACAGCAACAAATTTCCAGTGTAAAAGTTGTTTTTATGATGCATTTTCCTCCAAACCAGCAAGCTGATTATTGTTTCTACTTTCTGAATATTTTGTTCTGAAATAGTTCACCTCATTGTATGAATTGCTTTGAGCAGTATTAGATAAAGATCCCAGCTTATCCACATTACAGTTACAGATTTGTATTAAAGTACAGGCTGATTAAAGTGAATAAGATTCAAAAATAGCTGTAGTTCCTAGTTTGCATCAGCTTACAACCTGAGACCATTGATCTATTTCAGAAAGCATTTTACTCAAGGCTAAATGTAGTTGCATGCTGTTGAAAGACAACATGCTCACAGATGAGTGAATGCACTTTAATTCACTGCTGCTAATTTCGTTTCCCGGAGTTCTGGCACTGGATGCATGACAAGCTGGGCAGGAGGCCAATGAGGTGATGGTTGAGGTCCCACAATTATTGTTACAAAGGTCAGCTGAACATAAATGTTCTCATGATTACGTCTGCATGCTGGAAACAGCCATCATGTGACTGGCTGTTTACTGCAGGAGGATTATACTTTAACAGAATAAACAAGTTAAAATTACAAAAAAAAACTATATATTAATGTGTAGTTTAATAATCAAAGTAGTTTTAGTTAATATCAAGGTTTTAACCAACATATTTAAAGGATCTCGCATTACTCCAAACTGTACACGTTTACACTGGATAGTAGTTTTGATTAATATATATCATTTTAAACACAGCATTTTGATTTTATATACACATTGCTATGTTTTATTTAAGGACATTTTCACTAGCAAGGACCACGCCACAAACATATACGTTTAAAGATTTATTGATGAAGGCAAGGAGGGATGAAGGCAAGGAGGGATGAAGGGATGGATGATTTTGATTTGGTCATCTGGGGAAAATGATGGAGGACTTCGAATGTGAAGACTCTGAGTGGGGTTGTAGTCTTCGGGAAACGGTTCCTCATATATTCCCGAGCCAACATATGATCCCCAAAAGAGTCTGATTTAAATTGAACAGAGAAGAGAATGGGCTTATAATAATCACAGAGGTTGTTGCGGACCCGTGAACAGTACACTTGTGATGACCAGCAAACTAAAACTTGAATCGTCTGATTGGAGATAGCCTGACTGGATGCTGAAGAGGCGGCTCCTATGCTAAAGAATGGGCGGAATAAGGTTTGAGGGAGATGCCGGACTTGACTTAAATGGCTTGAGATGAAATGCTGCTGAAATTCTGATCTGAACATAAAGATTGGTTCATATGGGTTGAAGATGGAAGTATGGAAGTAAGATGGAAGAGATGAATTGAAGAGAGAAAGCAAACTGTTCAGTTAACTTCTCTGAAGAGTAATATCCAAATTTTATAACTGTGAATGATGACGCCTGAAAACATGGGTGAATGAAGAATTGTGCTTGAAGAGATAGAACAGGGGAGACAGTTGCATATTATTGAAGACTGTGGAATTGGAGATGGATGATTTCCTGAATCTGAAGCAGGGTGTCGGAATTTGAAGGAAATGATAGAAGATCAAGGATGTTCCGAGTTACTGGAATGTGAGCTGCTCAAACCTGGAACTGATGCTAGACTGAGACCTGGATGAGTCTGAATAAATGAGAGTAAACTTCTTACATCATTCATGTCCCCAAAAGTTTCGCTGCCATAATAATGAGGTTCAAAAGTGTAAGAAAAATTGATTCCTGGGCCATTTTTTGCTCCAACCATTTGTCTCTGAAATAGCCACCAAGCCTATAGAGGTAGTTGAATGTCTTCAGGTTGAATGAGAAAGTCATTGTAGAAGAAAAAACATGCCCTTGCAGGAATGATTGAGGATGAGTGAGCCTTGAACAGAAGGGATGCTGGCTGCTTTTAATGAATATTGGAAATGTAGGATTTCTCTGAGGAATGATACAAATTGCAAAGTTCAAATAGCCAAGAAATGTAAGCAACTATTAGAAACATCCTTCAGTGGGTAAAATTGAGAAGAGTGAAGTGGTTTGATTGCTCTTTCAGGGCTACATGATGAACGAAAGTGAGGTAAACTGAAGTGAAAGCTCCTTTCCGAAATGTGCCGAT
>CAEGAE010038555.1:0-30117 GCA_903067095.1 Girardinus metallicus
TATATATATATATATATATATATATATATATATATATATATATATATATATATATATCACATGCACATGCACTGGTGAAGGTACCTACAAAAACCTGTCAGATTGGATATCAAGGTGCCAACAGAGATAGCGTGAGATAAGAAGTAGGATTAAGAACAATATTTTCTTCCAGAAAAACATCCAGGCCTGGGCAAATACCTCAGAAATCGTCACGGAAGAATGAGTTGAAACCAACTTGAACTTTTGGGTCTCAGTTCTAAAAGGTAAGTTTGGCTCAGAAAAAGGCACTGCACGTCACAGAAAAAAAAACAAAACCTCCCATGACAGATGGAGGTAGCAGCATTATGCTATTGGGCTTCTTCAGACAGAACTGTGTTACATCAAAGTGGATGTAATTAAAGCTTCTATACCAAAACAGATGAGGATGAAAAGAGGTTATACTGGTTAGCAACACAGTGAGCCAAAAATTACATCCAAATCAAGAAGGGAATTGTTCGATGACACTAAATATTTTGGAGTGGACAAGCAAGCATTCAGAACTAAGCTTCTGCAGATATATATTTTTTCTGCATTATAAAGAAAAATGTTTTGATATAATCTATGTTGGTCTATTTTTTTTACATCACATAAAATTGAGATTCAACAGGTATGTGTGCACATATGAGAACTACTGTACATCATTTCACTGTTTTAAATATGCATATTCTTATAATAACTGAAGTTATCCAATATAGCGTGTATGTTCACTGCAGCAGTTTTATTTTTTTGTAACTCATTTGGGTTTTAATGTATTATCTGTGCAAAAAAAAAAAGAAAAAATAATTTTTATTTCTCTCTTTGATGGCAGATTGTTAATGTCAATAGTTTCAGAGAACAGAGGAACAGCTTGTGACCTATAATTATCAAAAAGAAGCTAGATGATGTTTCCACCCACGTACCCGCTTCCGGTTGCATGAGTATTTTTTAAAGAAATATTCAAATGTAATCATTAGATACTGCAGATGCTAAGAGGAATCAGCTGAAGCTCATAAATTAGTAAAGGATTTGTTTGATTAAAAAACAAAGTTAAACTCAAACACAACAAGGAAATCTGACAGTGACATGCTAATACAATTACAGTGTTTTTGCTGTTGCTCATAATTACACTAACATTTTCAAAGACTCTAACGATTCTAATGAGCTGTATCTGCAAGATTAAAAATAATGTGCTTCCTTGTTTTCTACACATGACACTTGAACAGACATTTCAACACCGCATTGCACACACAGCATGACCTTGACCAGTGGGTTAAAAATGAATACAGCTAGGAGGAAGTTAACCTTTTACCAAGCTTCCATTACAGCAGTTCTGCTATTTGACTGTAAAAATGTTCCTTTCAAACATGGAACAGGAGCACGCATTAGCTCTCACACCCACACTTTTTCAAGTTACAGTGCGTCTTCTATTTTTAAAGATGCATAAAACCTCATTTTCGAGAGCATTTCCACAGGCCAAAGTATTACCAGTCACTCCTGAAGGGCAAAGAACTTTTGACTTGCATTTACATCATATACACCTATCAACCATTTAAAATGTACTATTTGGACTTTTATTCTACACAATAATGTGATTTTTTTTTTTCTTTTTGTAAGTACAGCATATTGATCAGCCTCAGGCGGTTCAGTTCAACTTGTAATCATTCCATATACGATACATGTCCTGTTGGGGCACAAAAGGTTCTTAGAGACTCAGAAAATTGGGGTTGAAAATGTCTTCCAGTGAAGTCCAAAATTATCCATACCTCTAGCACATTTTGTTTTAAAATTATTTTCATACTACAAAGCATTAGAGACGAATCGAGACAAAATCATGCAAATGAAGTATCAGTTTTGTTAATGTTTAAAACAAAAAGTGGCAAATTCAAAATAGCCTATGTCCTCCTGAATAATCAATGGTTCAGCATTACAGAAAAACCCTTCTGCTTATATATGTCATATATGTTAACATAAAAGATGTCTTGTTTGGATTGTTTCATCTTTTTATCTTTGTTTTATAATGCTTTAATTAGTTTTATTTATTTATTTATTTTTTGTCTTTTGATACTTTCAACTCTTAGCTCAGCTAAACTGAGGAGTAAAGCAACTTGATAAAGTTGATTGGCAGCCAATCAGAAAAATAAACTAAATGAATGACTAATATTTTGTATTCCACCTAAATGTTAAGATATCTATTTTCACTTAGGTTTTATGTTTTGAAATAAATGATTGAAACAAAGAACAAAAATTCAAGATTAAATATTTACTGGATTCTTTATTTTTTTTCTTTTGTACTTTTTTCTCACGTTTCCTCCAACTTTCTTAGGCCTCCACAGCTCCCCCTGTCGGTACTCCAGAGGGCTACCACCCTCAATTTAGAAAACAAATTACGTAGGCAGTAAATTGACTAGAGTTTGCTTTCCTCATTGCTCCAGACCTTTCGTGCAGGCGAGAATACATTCAACTGATCCCGGGTGCGGACCAAACAATCAGACCGAAACCCACTTTTTGAGGAGTTCTCAGATTCCTTTCAAACTGACTGATGTGCGATTTGCTTCTGGCGTGTATACAGTCCAAACCAAGTGCAGGCAATATATGTCTTTTTGGACTTCACGTACCACTGTTGCTAGGAAATATGGAAATGTTTGGTCTGACAATGTTGCTGCTATCATGTTGTTGGTCAGGATACAAAGAGCATCTCATTCAGTTTGCAGAACCCGTTTACACCGTTCCAAAATTAGAACTTCCAACGTGAAGCCAGCATTGTACTAGCTGCTCTTGACATTCAAAATGAAGTTGTAGGTGTAGTAAAAGCACAAATGTGCACAACAGAAATGCAGTAAGTAGGATTTTCAAGGTTTGTTTTTTCTTTGTCTACACTCTGTCCTGGTGCCATTATTCATGTCAAAAAGGAGCAAGTTTGTTTACAAATCATCATCCTCCACTTGCAAAAAAAAAAACACTATGTGAAAGTAAACTGCACCAAAAAAAAAAGAAGCTTTTGGTCCGGACCAAACAAGTGGACCAAAAGACTTTGTGAATACACACTTAAACCTACAGTGTGTAACATTTACAAAAAATATCTCTTTTCCATATTTGTTAAACGTGTAACCATGTCGTGTCAGTGTGGTAATAGACAGATAGCCTATGAAAAAAAATCAAGCTCCTCCACCTCCTTCCAGTGCTACTATTGTGGTCTGCAAAGATGCACCGATGCTTGCAATCAGAGCCAGGAGGAGCGTATTAGTGCTGTTAGTCAGTCTACTTTATGCTGCTCGATATGCCAACGGTGGAAAAACAACTTGTGACTCTGCTTACTAGCCTTAGCATTGGTGAGATGCTGTGTTGTGCTGAACCAGCTGTAGCTTAGCAAAAAGCAAACAGGAGGGGTGAGCATGAGGGTGATTGACATCGCTAAAACCAACCTCTTGGCTCTGATTGGTTGTTTCTGACGGAGTGGTCAGAAACAAGCAATACACAGAGTACTGGGAGAAGTGTGATGTTTGTTAAGGTTTGTGTGAGGTCATCTAGTCTAAAGTTGAAGTCAGAATATAAAGTTAGTTTTTACAGTGATAATAACACTAACCTTGACAAACACTAATAGAAAGGACTCAGATGTCAAACATCATAAAACACATCACTTGCTAATAAAGATACAAATCAAGGAAGAACTAATCACACTATTTCTGTAATGGAAAAGAAAAAAACAGTGCTAGTCAGTTTATATAACATATCACAGGGTTATCATGACTTACATTAGTGTGCATTTTACTGTTCTAATCTGTGGCATTGTTTCTATTAAAATCTGTCCTGTCATCTTTTCCATGAGAGTGTGACCATGTGAGGCTGAGTCAGGTGATGGCATCAGTCCTAAAACTGAAAATAATGATACAAGTATGTACACAAACAACTTGCTGACTGCTTGATTTCCTCAGGTAATTCTCTAAGGTGTTTTGATACTGGAAACTCGAGGGTTTTTCACACAAGGTGGCTAAACAGATACCTAACTCAGGGTGTGGTACGGTTACATTTTGGGAGTGCACGAGTAGGAATAGTTTGGCTTTGTGTCTGTGCATACACTTAACCCTGCTAACTTGTTTGGGGGTGTTCCTTCCATTATGCATGCAGAATGCTGGCTAATACAAAATCTTTCTGGTGTGTGTGCATGGTTTTGTAAATCTGGATTTTTTTTTTTTTTTTCTTGGCACCTATCACACCCCCTTCAATTCTCCCTGCACTCCTCCTTCCACCTGCAGTTCCTCCTCCCAGTTAAAAAAAGAGTGAATGTTTTTGAGTGTTTCTTTCCTATATAATATATATTCAATATATTTTTGAAGATTTGTGTGGCTTAGCCGTTAGTGTGAGTGATTTCCTACA
The DNA here is from genome assembly GCA_903067095.1 of Girardinus metallicus. Classification (NCBI taxonomy): domain Eukaryota; kingdom Metazoa; phylum Chordata; class Actinopteri; order Cyprinodontiformes; family Poeciliidae; genus Girardinus; species Girardinus metallicus. Next base: position 4,393 of record CAEGAE010038555.1, read on the forward strand.
AATGTTTTGCCTGCTTTATTGAGCTACAGTATTTTTCTTAGCTTTTTCTCAACCAATTACCTTATATTTTATATAAAGTGTTTTATGCTCTCTAACAGACAGTATATTTAAGAAAAGACAATAAGTAGCTGTGACTTATATTACCCTTATACCCTGTATATTCATTAACTGTGTTAATGAATACACAGTTAATGTGTATTCATTAACAGTGTATTTAATGAGTACACAGTTGTTGAAGAATACGTGAGAAGCTACACAGCCTCATGTGATTAAGACTCAAATGAAAAGTTTGTGGTTATGACTCATTGTACTTAGTTCTTTGATGGCACCCGTCATGTGAGCCTGTTTCACTGTGGTTTGTCGCTTTAGAGTTTGCGCACTGTCTCTTTGTATAATCACAACAAGTGTGGGGGGGAAATAAACCATGAAGTGGTGGGAAACTTTTCTGTAATTTCCTAGCTTGTTATACAGACTTTGAGCTGGAATAAAGCGGGTAACAATGTACGCCTAAGATGGGGGCTGTTTTGACATGAAAGAAGAAAGTCAGGGTGGAAACTGGTGCTTGTGACGTCGGATTAACTGAAAAGGTTTTTAGGGGGGCTCCAAAACAACATGTCATTAAGACATCATTTCACAGTCACAATGTTGTGAACATTTTTGCTTATTCAAAAAGCCATATCATAATGCATCTGAAAAGTATTCCCAGCACTTCACCTTTTTCACATTTTGATATATACAGATTGCATTCAGTTTTAACTTTGTTCCTCAAAATTCTACATACAACTACACCATTATGACAATGTGGAAATCTGTCTTGAGATTTTTGCATATTTATGAAAAATAGAAAACCAAGAAATCAGATTTATGAAAGTATTCTCAGACTTTTCTTAAGTCTTTGTTGATCCACCCTTTGCAGTAATTATAGCGTCAAGTCTTAATGAATATAATGCCACCAGTTTAGAGCACCTGTCTCTAGGCAGTTTTACCCATTCTTTGCAGAACGTCTCAAGCTACATCAGGTTGGATGGGAGTCATCTGTGCAACCATTTTCAGATCTTTGAGTTCATTCTTGGTGTTTGACCTCTGACCTTCACTGTAAACTGTGGGACCTTATATAGATAGGTATGTACCTTTCCAGATTAAGTTCAATCATTTGACTTTACCACAGATAGACTACCTGTTAAGTTGCAGAAACATCATAAGATTGATCAGTGGCAACAGATCAGTTTTGATGTAAATCTGCAAAGGCTGTAAATACTTATGTGAATCTGAATTTATTGGTTAATAAATTTGCAAAACACTGCATATGCTTTAAGATGTGGTGGAGTTAGCAGTGCTGTATGTAGTTATCATTTTGCCTCAATTTAAATATTCTGCAAAAAGAGTTGTTCAAAATTTCTCCGCAGCGCTGTAAAAGACTGACTGCAAGTTTTACTTGTGTGGCCACAATCAGGTACTCAATCCATGGTTAATTACTGTATGTTTGAAATATAACGTAATATAATGTAATGGAATAGAATAGAATAGAAAAGAAATGGAAAACAATTAATTGGTTGGGCTACGTCTTTATTCTGAAGTATTTGCGACTCTTTTCCCCTTGAAGATATATTTCCACTAAGGCGGTAATGAAGCGTGACATAACATGTTCCCCAAACATTTACAGAAACAGATGCAGAACAACAAAGGGAGCAGTTAATAGTCACAGTGTTCTTTTGTTTTTTATTTTAACTCAGGAGGTAATATTCTGAAACTAATGACAAGTACTCATTTCTTACTCAGGTTTATCTGTGTATCTGTCATAGCTTTTGGTGATTCATCATCTGCAAGGACATTGCAATTAAGAAAGCTTGAGTCAGTGATTAGCTCTTTCCTCCTCTGCAGATTTGTCAACAAGTTCTGAAAACTGGTCCAGGCAGCATCTTTGAGAAAATTACTCATGATGGGTTAATTCTGACAAAGTACTCAACTTCTGGGTTTAAACTCTAATAACAATATGAATAAGCCTTATTTCTGTCAGCAAGGTTCAGTCACCAGTGTGTCACAAGGTTTTGTTTTATTTATAGAATACTCTGGTGGGTAACTTGACTTGCTAAGAAATGCAATACCTTTTGAACTCTTTCACATTTTCACGTTTTTCGCATTCAAAAGCATTATTTTCTTTTATTAAGCTCTTACGTGATGAACCAACACAAAGAAAAGCATAAATGTGAGTAAAATAAAAAGTATGTAGCTTTTGATATACAGAATAAAAAATGCAAAACGAAAAATAAACAATACAACTGCAACATCATGTGAAAATGTAAAATGCAACTAATCAATTACTAAATCAATGAAGTCTGTCAAATAAAGTTTGATTTTTGCTTCAGCTATCTAAATCCAAAATGAAATATGTTTTTATTATGCAGAGATACCGGAACATTTACAGAAACAGATTCTTCTTCTTTGGACAGAAAACACCAAAGAAGAAGAATTTGTCGTGGCTGGAAAACTGCTTAAAAGCAGAAACTTTCATAAAGACTCTGGTAATTTTGCTCATGGTCAGATAATCAGCTCTCAATGAGATTCGCCGACTCCCTTTAAATAGGACAAACATTTCCATGGTGAGGCACACTGCTTTGCGACAGACTGGCGACCTGTCCAGGGTGAACCCCGCCTCTCACCCGGAATGTAGCTGGAGATGGGCACCAGCAACCCTCCCGACCCCACTAAGGGACAAGGGTGTACAGAAAATGGATGGATGGATGGATGGATGGCTCACTGTCATTTCCTGTTCCATCAGAAGGTCCTAAATGTTGAAGAAAATGTAAAGCTTGTCTATGCTTTAACCATAAAGATTATTGTCTTTCTAATGTAGTTTTTAAACAAAAGATTTAAAACACCCAATTATTCTTTTTTTTTGTTGTTGTTGCTTTATTTTGAAATGGAAAAACCAAGAAACGAACCATACATGGATTCACCTGCCTTTAAAAGTCACCTGATTAGGAAACTGATCTAATTTATTTTCTGTATAAACCCAGCTGTTCATGTTCATGCAGCAAGACGTGGTTCTAAAAAGGGGGGATGTACTGAGACGCCTGCCACATTTTTCACGTTTATTTAAAAAATAAAAAAGAAAAGACTTAAGTTTCTTTATGCTTTCACTGCCCAGTAATTCACATGTATGCATAAGTTTATCACATTAAATCCCTAAAAATATTTATAAATTTGGTAGTTGTGATATAACATAATGTGAAATGGAAGCAATTTGTGTAAGGTACTGCAAAATGGTGTTTAGGGAATCAACAAAAACCATAACTGATCCTCCCACATCCATCCACACACATACACACAAATAGTTTGCTGAAGATTGTAATAGCCAGCTCATATGTTCAAATTAGTTCATAAACTCTTCATTCATATGTTGAAATCAGTTCTAGCTGTGGTGTATAAACACAACTAATGATTGTGGGCAGTTTGGACATGACAGCTTTTTCTGAGCAATACTGAATCCAATCAAACACTGAAACATAAGGAAATTGTGCTGACAAAAAGACATGAAAAGGAAGAAATTAAGATATATGTAACATTCTGACTACTCTGTTAATTTCAAATGTCATGTGGCATTTCTCAGTGTCTTAAGTCCGGTAAAATGTTGTCCTAAAATGCTTTGTTTGTTCTATTCTTAGGGTTTTCATGATTTTCTGTTGTTATGTTCCTCGCCTCTGCACTCTAAGTATGATAGCCAAGATGTCATTCAAATAAATTCAGCTGACTTATGCTCAGAATTACCATCTGTTAAGCTATTAATAAGCCAAACTTGTAAAATCATGCAATTTGACATGTGCAGCCTCAGTGTCATGCTGATCAAATCAGAGGGGAAATTTTAAAGCTCTAATGAAATTGGTTAATTGCCCGTCAGCTCCTCATTGCGTATGAAAGGGCTTGAATTCAAGTTTCCATTGGTGAGGAATGGAAGATTCTTTACAGCTTGTCAAGCACCAGCATGAAGGGTCCCAACAGCTGTCTACATGCTGCCCGCTCTACTCTGCTCTGGCCCACATAGCTCACATTCCTCACTGACTCACCAGCCTTGAGAGTGTGTGCTTGCGTGTGCGCGCGTGTTTGTGTATTGTGTGTATCTTCACAACTTCTGGTCTAGCTCCCTTACTCTCACTGGCTCTCGCAGAGTAGGCAAGCACAATTGTGTGCTGCCTCTGATATAAACAAGTGACTGACTCAGAGCATGTTATATGACCTGATCTCCAACTGCCAGTCAAAACACATCTGGTGTCTCTAAAGTGGAAAAAACAATGTCACTTAGTTCAGCCTGCAACCAAATTGACTTTTTTTTATTATTATTATTTGTTGTGAAATGCAGTATATGTTAGCGAGTAGATACCCTGTTTTAACCTGCATAGCTTGCATGTACATAAAAGGGATTGTTTTGACTCTGTGCCCACATAACAAACACAATACTGGTACCTGCATCACTTCCTGGCAGCAACAGAAAACCTGTTTCACCTGCTTATGTCATTCGACCTCACCTTTTTTCAAACTTAAGCAATCTTAGGTCACACCCTGGAACATGTTTCTAGGCTTAATAAACAAACACAAAGACATCTGTGAGAACTGAGATTGGCCGATATCGGCACAATTCAGCATATTTTGGATTTAGGGTAGTTCTGTTAACTTTTTTTTGTAAACTTACATAGAAATCCAATGCTTAGTCATAGTGTTATGACTCAGTTATTTGGGATTGTTACTTTTTTAACATTAAAACAGATTCGGTAGCATTTCCCTGACTCTATATCAGGCACCATAAAACATTCTTAGATAGAAAGTGGCTCCATATGTGAACCAATCACATCCAAAGAGGTAAAACATTTTTGTTTATTGTCAATGTTCATACAAAAAAGCTTGAAAAGAAAAGTAAATATAGGTAATGGAAGATAATGAAAGAACATACAAAGATAACTTCTCACCAATGTCTTACAAATTTAGTTATATCAAAAGATACAGTAATATATGAACCCTATTAACCTATTAGGCTTACTCAGGCAACCCTAATAGGATTACTTTCTTTTACTTTAGTTTATTTGTTTATATCTGCAATAAGCTCTGATAAAACAAATAGGATCAAATTAACATTGGAAACAATCTGGAAATCTGAAATCTGGGGCAACATACAGAAACCAGGAGGAGGATTATTATGAAGGTAAACTTTTTTTCCTAAACATGCTAACTGCTTCCAGTTTCAACCATTATTTTCTGTGTAACCTTATGAGTTTTTTGCATTTTCCGATGGAGTATTTGCGTACACATATCATATAAAGTTTGTCAGTGTGGATTTGGTTATGCACAGCCCCAATGTCAGCAATTTGACAAAGCTGGAACTTGGCCTTTAATTTGGCAATTAAAACAATTTGTTTTTCTTGTTAAGTGATTCACTAGTGTGCTTGATGTTTTGAATTGTAAATTTGTCCTCCTGTGACTCAAGGTTGACTCACTGACTGTAAAGCTTGCAATTACTGTGGATGCAAAACAACTTTAAATCACAATCACTCCACCCACATGCTTGACAGTTGATGAAAGTTGGTCAGGTGTGTCAAACGTCGCCACTTTGCCCCCACAAAGACACAATGTACTATTTCCTGAAGACTGTGGCTCGCTTAGGTAGAATTTTGCTAGACTTCCTCTAGATTACACTTCTGATGAACCCATATTTGTTCAGTCTTTTTCTGATCTCATTCAAATTTTACTGTGATAAATTCAGCATTCATCCTGGATAATGTTATAATGAATCTGCTAAAGTTTTTCACCAGCAAGCATAACACATTTATGTGGCATATTATTATTATTATTATTATTATTATTATTATTATTATTATTATTATTATTGTTGTTGTTATTAATAATAATAATCATATTAATAATTTTAAGTTCATTTTCTTTTTATGAGGCATGTTTGAATATCTTCTGATTTTATACCATTAATCTTCAGTTTCTGTCCTCTGAATTAATATTTTAATTCTAATTCAAGAATACTTTATTAATTCCACAGTATGTATTACAACAAGTCTATAAAGCCTCTAACTGCATAAATTCTGTTTTATAACAGTCTGAGGAAAAGGATGCTCAGGACTATGAGTAATGCTCTCCTTTTTATTTAAAAAATATCCCTTCTTTGGATAATCATGTTTTTATGTATTTTGGTAACAGAACTCTTTTCAGCAAGTTTACACTAAAATACAGTGAAATATGTCTTCATAATTACTATTATAACCTATTGCGTTCATTTTCACCCACATCCAACCATCCTTTTTTGTGTAGATATAAGATTTTGAGTTTCTGTTCAAAAATGGTGTTTGAAACGTGGAAGTCGTTTTTCTGTTTTTTGTCTGTCCTTTGCCTGTTTTGCTCTATTTGGGTTTGCACGGCAGACCTGGAATGTGACGTACAAACATGATATTGTGTTTTCAGCAGACATCTGAAATCACACACTCACATAGACACCCCACCGTCCTGCAGCATCGTGACACTTCCATGTGGTCTCACACACCTCCCAAGACCATCTTTCAAATATGAGGATGGAGTGTTGCACACAGTGTTTGTGTGAGAGGGTTGCAGCCATGGATGTGTGCATGTGTGTGTGTGTCAATAGTGGTGTAGTGGGAAATACAAAGTGTACCTGAGAGAGCTGTGGGAGCCGAACAGAGGACAGAGAAGTTTCAGTGTCTCATCCTGTATTTTATCTCCTTGGTAGCCTTATTTATTTAGGTGTGATTCTGTGACAACATATGCTTGTGTGTTAAATGTGTTTGAATCTTTCCACCTGTTCAAACACTCTTTATGGCTTTTCTAGATTAATTTAAATGGGAAAACCCTAACACTGTGGATTTTACAGCAATATGTTGGCTTGTTTGTGCTTTAACATACTTTGTTTAGGAAAAGAATAGAGTGATAGTGAACAATCGGTCAGAACCTACATTGGATTAGTTCAATATATTAGTGTAGATCTGTTATGTTGTAACTAAGCTGTAACAATAAACACTAGTTAATTTCTGAAGTCAAAACTTGCTCTGCACTCTCTGTATTTTCAATGTCTAAACCAGAGAGGCTGTTGTTGGATGGGGGTCCTTAGTTGAATTTTGTGTGGCATACGTACACATTTCAGGAATGACAAAAAATTGGCCCAGCAGCACAAACATCTTGTTAAGGTTATTCTTTAGGCTGATATTTTCTCTGACACAAGGTTTTTAAAGAATATGCATTAAAATAATCTAAAAATAGGAAATGTTACATACAACATATGTAACATCTGTTGTTACAAATGTAATATTTGTAATGTTTGTTACAAATTTGTAACATTTGTTACAAATGTTACGAATTTTGATTTCTTCTGGAAATCTTTTTTTTTTTTTTTTTGCTTTCCAGTCAATTCTAACCCAATCCAGACAACCCAAAACAGGGATCTGCAAGACTAGAATCTGGCAACTTTCAGATGTGTTTCTGCTTCAACACATTTGAGCCAAATAATGAGGTTTTTATGATAAATTAAATCCTAATGACTTTCGGCCCTTAAGGTCATTAATGGCATTTGAGGACTGGGTTTGCAGACTTCTGTCCTAAGTCCTAAGACTTCTGTCCTAAACATGTAAGACTATATTTGTCTGGCTTTACAAAAAAAGGAGACCGCTATTGCTTCTTTAAAGTGTCTAGTTTTTTGCTGATCAGGTAAAAATGATAAATATCATAGTGGAATTGCTTTTGTGTTTTTAATTTTTAAATACATACTGATTTTGTGGCCCATGAGTGCTTTGAGCTTAAACTTTGAACTCCACCAGTACATGTATTGCTACAGAAACTAGACAGGTTACAGCTAGAAACCAGTAAGTAATGTAACTCACTTGTAGAAGTTATGACCACATCTGTTGTTTTTAGGAACCTAACAAGATGATGCCTGTAAACTTATAACTGCGGGAAAAGACAATTAGACACTGAAATGTTCTGAATCATTGAAACAAAAAGAATGAAAATATTAAAATCCGTTGAAGCAGATAGCTGTTGTGCTTGTGTTAACTGTGGAGGAACAAAAAAGCTTGAGTGACATGATTAGACAAACATTTTAACTTTGTTAACTTCTGCATATTACTACGTCTGTTTCCAAGACACATCTGCAAAACTCCCCTTTTCTGTATTTTGGCGTGTCTTTGTGTGAGTGTGTGAGTGGTGTTCCAGTCAGGAAAATACTTTTCCTTTTAAAGAAACAAGAAAGAGGCAGCAGAGTAAGAGAGAAAGTGTAAGGCAAAACCTTTTCTTTGGCAAAGGCTCAGAGGGGCAGGGCCAGAAAACGTGGATAAAGGTTAGAAACGTAATGGATTTTATCTGCTGAGTCTGGCATGCATCGAGGCATGACTGGGAGATAAAAGAAGATATGAGATCAAGATGAACGGAGCCGGTTTTCAATGACGTCAAAGAGGATTATAAAGTATCAAGTGGACTTACTTCAATTATCTGAATTTCACTGAATCCAGGCATTACCAATTGTATGTCAAAGTACAACCCAACCAAAACACTGGTCTTACTTATGACAATAATGTGAAAGGTTTGCATTTTTTAAGTTTTCTTGAAAAGACAAACATCAAAAAATAATTGTAAAAAGTTACAATTATACTTTTGGATGATTTCCAAAAGCCTTATCTTGCTTCTCAAAGGTACCATAACTTCATTCCAGTGAGATTTCATCTCCATAGCCTTTTGGGTTAATGTTTCAGACAAAAGCTGCACATTTAGTCCTGCAGTTGCAAATTACGTGAACCTGACAGATACAATGTGTGCAATGCCTGTGTTTTTGTCTGAACTATTATCACAGATGACAAAGCATTTTCTGAAAAGACATTCACTACTGATATCAGAAAGGAATACATAGTTATAATTAAAGTTGAATCGTCAAGGTGAATTTTCCAATCAACCATTTCTATGATTTAAGGTTTTCAGAATGAGATGTCAGACAATGTGTCAGAGTGACAAAAGTGTCTTGCAGCTGTAAAGAGCACACAGCTTAACAAATGCTGCCCATTCCCCTCTTGTTACTGTGAAATGACAGTGTTTCACTTCTCTTTAGTCCCAGGGAAAGAAACTTTGCTTGTTAGAATATATTTTCAGCTTTAGAAATTATAGACATTGTGGATGTGAAAACTAAATGAGGATCAAACTTTTTTTTTTAATTGAGCAGCTAACTGAAGGTAACCTTACTAATTATCTAGATAACATGGTGCTTTATACATAAACAAAAAGATATGTTTAAATCTTTTTAGTCTATGTCACAAAATCAAAATTACAGTAAAGACAACAGCAACAATAACTGTAATATATATTATTTTTTAAATATTTTTTAGTATTGCTCCTCTGATTCATATGTATGTGATGGAAACATCCTATGTTCCCGTCACATATAAACATGTGATGGTTCCATGTTATCACATCACTGCGATCTAATACTGGTTAAGTTAAATTCTACATAGAAATTTGAGTTGATCAGTTTTTCAAATTCAGGGGAAAATACTTTTTTGTTACCTTTCTGTTGCTTTCTGTGTGTATTAATCACGTCTTTATCTTTTACCACTTTATCGTTTCTAATTTTCAAATGCAATTACAGGCAAGTATACTAATTGAATCATTGTTTGTGCAGCTTCAAAATGTGTGTCTTGAATAAATAACAAGTTTGAAAAGACCACCAAAAGTCAGGTAGTCAGAAAAGACTTGAAAACATTCTCTTGTTTCTGCTGGCTTTGTGTCTTTCCTATCTCTTTCATTGCTGGAAGAGATAGGCTTTCTTTTTATAGCTCACATTGTTGGTGTAGTTCCGTTAAAGTTAGTAACATCCAGACTGTGACAAATGTGCCATGTCTAACTGCACAACTACGGTGTTATTTATGTTTTTAGGAATGTTTTTCTCTGATTTTCGGGGTAAGTTTCGCCACTACTCCGAGCTCATTTCCTGGCAGCCACTCCAGCCTACAGTTGAGAACATTTTGTTTCATTTTCCTACTGTGGCTTCCCGTCATTCCCTCCCACCCTCATTCTTCTGGCTTTCTACACCCTGTCCTGATTTCCGTGTGAGAAGGAAGAAAGTTGTTCTACTCTGGAAAAGAAAAAAGGGAAATATAAGAAGGAGAGAGGTTTCGAGAAGGAGACATTTTCTTAGAATTTACTGTTGACAGATTTACTGTAAGTAATTAGATAATGCGTAGACATACAATGAGAAGAAAAAAAGTATTCTCAGCTTTCTCCGTCTTGTCTATTTTATACCCATCAAATAAGTTCCTCCATATTTTTTTTAATAAATCTGGTTACATGAAAGCTCAACTCTGACACTTTACATGAAGAAGCTGCAAGTCAATGATTTCTGATCTGGAAATCTCCAATGCTCTTTCCGCTGAGACAGAAAAAAAAGCACAGCTTGAAAAATGACAGCGAGAAACATCTGTTAGGCTTTTGGAGCAAAATGACGTGCTCAGTGGACACTGTGATTTCTTAGTCACTGCCACAGAGTAATATAGCAGGAAACACACACAACACCCTAAAAGCCCACACCAGTGACCTTGAACCACAGAAGAACACCCAGCTGATACACAAACATTCAGAAAAGGGGGCTGGGTCGACTACTTACTGACAAAGCACTTACTCTGCCCGTTTTCAATGTTTTACCAGGATGGGTGAGTTTTAAAGGCATATTCTCTGACAGAAAGTTCAGACTGTTCATTTGTTTTACTAGGGTCCACGTGAGTTAGCACTTCAGGAACACATAAGCCCTAAACATACACCTTGAACCTTTCCACATGTTATCACTTTGGAGTCCCAGGAAAATTAAGGTGAGCATATGTATTTAGCATCTCTGAATCAGTTACTTGCAGAACCACTTTTTGACACAATTACAGTTTTGGTCTCTGCTAACTAAGCACATCTTGAGTCTGAAATTATTGACTTCCCTTCTTTGCAAATTAGGTCAAACACAGGACAATTGGACAGATAACAAATAATCCCTTGTCAGATCTTATGACAGATTCTCAAATTTATTGTGTCTTTGTGTCATTTTAGGATATTGCTTTGTAACCCTAACCATGCTCCAAGCTTTCCACAACTTTCTCCCTGTTTTCTTTTGGTCTTCATGATGCTGTTTGTTCACAAATGTCTTCCTACAAATCTCAGAAACCTTCACAGAACATCTGGATTAATACTGAGATGAAATTACACAGGGACAAACTCTACAGTTTTTACTAAATTGGTCGCTTTATTATTATTGTCTTTTTGAGCTGGATTTTATTAGCTGGTACCAGAATAAGAGAAGCTTAATAAACATGTAACAAATAAAAATTATTTGTAAAAATAATATCTTAAAATCATGTGTCATTTTTCTTCCACTTCACAACTGCTGTCTTGTTAGTCTATCACATAAAAAAATAAAAAAAATACAATTACGTTTGTGGTTGAAACAAAACAAAACATTGCAACGCTATGAACAATTTTTCCAGGCACTGCATCAGAAATTACTTTGAAACAGATTTGAAACTCACAGCTTTCCAGTTTCAAAGTTTTTTTTTTTTATTTCTCTTCCGAAATAAAACAAAACCTGAACCACGAGTTTGCCCTGGTCATTGAAAATGTCAAATTCAACTCTTTACCAAATGGGAAATCCCCTCCATTTTTTTTTTTAACTCAGGACACCAGTTACAGAATATGAAACATAAGATTACATTTTACCCAGAGCTATTGCCGGATCTTCACAAACACTCTAAATATACCTTGTTGCCTAACATGCATTCTAGCACAACTCATATAATTTTCTCCTGCACAAAGTGCTTGACTGTGTTTTTTTTTGGCTAGAGTTCTATTGCCAAATGTGCATTCATTCACACAACCCGATTATTTTTGTCTTTTTATTTTAGTATCTTTAAAAACTAACATTCCCTACTATACAATAGACATGTTATGAAAACAATTACTTTCCATCGCAATACTTGGGGTTCCATTCAAGTGAAGGAGCCATTATTTAATTTTTTCTTTTGTGTTTGCTTGTTCTTGAGAGTGAACAAATAATTAATTTGTGAAAATTTATATGGAACACAGATCAGAAATGGTTAATTTAGTTGTAACTTTATGCTTTCAGAACAGAGGAACATATGCACAAATTATGGGTTTTGCTCCTTCATGGAAAACCACCACTTCTCACTGCCAGAGAAAAAGTCAGATAAACAACTCTTGAGTTACACACTGGAAAACCTCAGCATTAATTGTGTGTGGTATCAACCAAGATTACAGTCGCAGCTGTTTCAGTAATATAATTACTGCTTTTTTGCTCACAGAAGAAATTCCTCCAAAACCACTTTTCACAGCTGATACAGGAAGCATGGCAAAAATGTCTTTGAGCTTGCAAAATACATTTTAAAAAATGCTATAGATTTTTCTTTTAGCTTTAAGGTTTTAACAAATTGTTGAAATACCACCTTTATAATCTCTGTCTTGCCAAAACTTTGTGTCAGTTTACATAAAAATGTTTTAAAAACCATTCCATAATTTGTTTTGTTTAAATTTTAAAAATAGATAAGATTCTAAATCAATGCTTGGTTTGTCTTTTTGTTTGTTTGTTTTCTCATGGTTACAGTTAAAGCAGATGCTTGTGGAGCGCATTGGCTGTTGCTCAATCTTCAGATCTGTGGTCTCCTGTTCATTTTATTGAGAAAAGGAAGTCAAATATTTTGGGGTAATTATTATTTTTTTTATTTGTTTAGGAATGCAATCTGTCTCGGTTTTTGAGAATATGACACTAAGTCAGGTGTTCAACTAGTTTCACTACTAGAAAGGGTCCTCCACTAATGTAACGCCAACATTTTTCAAAGAGTTCAGGGTTTATAAAGATGTTTTTAGTAAGTGCAACATAGGCTTTTGTGTTCTTTTTGGTCAGTAATGGTTTGAACCTTGGATTTCTTCTGTGTATGCGATTTGTATCCAGTCTCTTTTTCACTGTTAAGTTATGTACACTGATGCTAAGTGAGAGGTCAGCAGTGCTTTACATTTGTTTCGTCATTCTTTTGTGATTTGCTGGTCTGACGTCTCCAGGCAATTCAACGCTGTTCCGTGTTTTCTCCATTTGTGGATAAAAGCTTTGACTGTGGTTCACTGAGGTCTCAATGACTGTAATCTCCATACAGGCTCATAGATGTGACTGATCTTGCTTTTCTGTTCCTGAATCAGTCAGAGAATTTTGTGTTACTTATTTAGTTATGTTTAGCATACTTCATCTTGTCGATGATGATGACGGTTCCATTAAAGTCATGACTTGATCCTACAGGGCTGGTATTATTTGGGTTAAGCAAGATGTAACAAGAGAGTAATTACTTTTTCCCATACAACCATGCTGGTTAGAATAGTGTTGTTGCCCTAAAAATATAAATCATCATTTGAAAATTAATTTTCTCAAATGAAAATGTGATTGATTCAAATCATTTATTGGAAATAAAAGCAACAAAAAAGAAAATTGTAAGGGGATTAATACCTTCTGCAGCACTGTATCCGCTTATACCAGTACATTAAAAGACTGGCATTTATTTGTATTGTTAGCAAATAATTTTGTATGTCACTACACTACATTACATTTTGCTTTTGAGTTGTTGTCACCATGATGCCTTGTAAGGACAATCTAAAGAAACAAGTTTAGCCAGTCGGGCCACACGCTAATCTCAGTCACATGCTAAGTGACCTCTCTAACCTTTCTCTTGTTTATGGAAAGGTCTGACATTTTTAATGGGCCACTATTGAAGAACGACATTATTCCTGTATTATTATTCATCAGAAATGTTTTTCAAAGAAATTTGTGATATTTACATTTCAAAATGTTTGCCGACTTATCTTTTACATGCCCCTTTTACCCTTTACATTTCTACAGTAGTAGTAATTTGTTTATTTCGGTCATTCTTCCCCTTGGGTTTTCACCTATAAGATCAATTAAAATTAAAATACTTTGAAGTATCAGCGTGACAACATTATGTTGTATAAATCTAATGCTGCAGGTTGAATAGGGTTCACAAAAGACATGACATCATGAATAAAAACAATCTAATGTCACATTATTGAAGCAGCAACTCAATAAATCAGCCAAAAAGCCAATGCTTTGGCACGAAAAACTGATGTCGTGCCCAAAAGTCAATACTTTGTCTTTTGGGCAAAAATTCAGCAAACTTAAGTTGTACGGTTGAAAAGCAATTATTCCAAATATTAGGGAAAGCCTTTGACACTGAAAAAAATAATATAAAAAAACCCCAACCCAACATTATCTTGAGTATAACATGTTTCCTCTGATTATAAGAAAGATAAGAAAAACTACTGAACGTTAACTGGAGATAGGAACCAACAACCCTCCTGACCCGCTAGAGACAAGGATGTATAGAAAATGGATGGATCATTAAATAAATGTGAGTATGACATGATCGAGTTCTAGAAAAACAACCCACTCTTTAAATACTATAATATATGAGCAGGAAATAACCCAGTAATCCACTGAGAATGAGAGATTAAAATTAGTCATCAGTCATTAGTAGTCAGACATCTGCCTGTTGAGCAACAGAAGCTATATGCCGCAGCTGCATTAGATGCCACAAAACCAGACTTCAGAGTAGATTTGGTTAAAATGTATTTCCATTCAAGAAAGCACAAACACATTCAGTTCAATTCAAGAAAAATTAATGCTTTATAACAAAGCCTTTATTTCTGTTAATTATTATGTTCTTTGCTGATAGCAAATGAAAACACTATATTAATATAGAATATATAGAATATTTCATCAGATCAATATATTTATGCATTTTTATGCATAAATATGGGCTTAATGAAAAGTAGCTTTAATACACACTTAAAGATTATTTTAACATATGCAATTAATTTCATGACTCTCAATGGGATGCATATTTTAATTTATTGAATATTGATATAAGTGTACACTTCACAGCTGAAGCTACGTACAGCTTCAGCACTGCATTGTTAAAGAAAAGGATTGCACTTAATTAATTTTGTTGAAGCTTCTTAACGTAAGTTCTAGGAATACATTAAATTCTTATATTTATGTCCAGAAACAAAAAACAAATCTATTTATAGATTTTGTGAAATTGTAAATTTGCCTTCAACACTTGTAAAATTGAAGTCCTAATTAAATGAAGATGAAGATCTAACCAATATAATTACATGTAGTAGTCTGGATATTTTGAATATGCAGCTCATACCCTGAAAACTGGTCCAGAATCAGCCCACCTGTTAATGATCCTACACAGAAGCCTCCGTATCGGCCATGTCTCATATAAGTGTGCCAGAAGTCTGGAGAGGAGGGTACTTTCCCCCACTCCTAATGTCAACACAGGCCTCTTACTTAAAGCATTGACTCACTTTCCCTACTGCAGTAAGAATACCATTTCTCCTGCAGTCTTCCCTGAGTTTCTGTTCTTGAATCATTCAGTGAACTCAAAGGTATTCAGTTCAGGCTAATCATATTTCTGACATCTTTATTAGCTTGACAAACCTGCTGCACAGCGGTTGCTAAGTGACTGTTTAACCTGTGCTCATTTAGTGGTTCAGTGTTTGGCATATCACCATAGCAACTCTATGTAGGGTATGGTTAAATATTTGCCGAGTATTAGTTAAAGTAGACACAGGCTGGCTAAACTGTATTTATCAAGGTCTTTAGGTGAGAGTTTTGAAGGAGATGAAAAACCAAAAGAAACCTGAAAGGTAAACTTTAACACTGTCAGTGAGTCTAAAAACTGCATAACTTGTTGTGGATTGTATATATATCATAGTGTGGTGGATACAATGTATATATTTCACATCCCGAATGTATGCTCTTATTGTGAAGGGGAGAAGGAGAGGTGAGAAAACACCAATGGTTGTCTTTCATTCTATTTTTTGGTTTTGGTTGGTGTCTTCTCACCTCACCTTCTCCCCTTCACAATAAGAGCATACATTCGGGTGTGAAATATATACACTGTATCTGCCACAATAGCATAAATACAAAAAAAAAACAATGTTTGAACTATAGCTCAGTAAAATTATCAGCAGCATAAATTTTGTTTTGGCCAAAAAGGAAACCTCCGGGGCTGTTGAGTGTCTTCTTCAATGTTGACTAAACCTGCCTGTCATCGAGAGCCGTGTGACGATGACTTGGCAGTTTGGACCAGGTAATGAGTCAGAGTCCTAAAACGTTTCCCAGAGTTCCCCTCATGTAGGTGCACTTAAGGGTTTGTAGGGAAGTTTCAGGATGGAAATATGGCAAATCAGTTCAGAGTTTAATTTTAGATTTGTCATAAATGTCATGTGTTTTTTTTTTTCTTTCTAATTGGAGTTGACATGTGACATGCTAACAGTTAAAATGATCTATGATTCCAGCAGATTTAGATTTTGTTTTCATTCAACGTTGAAGTAGGTATGTCATAGAAAATAAGGCTTAATGCCTTGTCAAAAATTTGTTCTTTACCGTTACTCTTTTATTACAATCATAACACCAACTCTCAGGGCAATTAGCAGTAAAATGAGGTAATTGTTGAATATTATGCATGTTCAGGAGCTAAGTTTCCTTTATTTTTAATTAACTAGGAAATATTCTTTCCATATGTACATTTTAAAGATTACATAAATCATTAGACATGAATGTTATAAGTTATTAAACTTAAAATAGAATAAATTCCAAAGGCATCACATCATATGATCAATATAAAAGGAAACTAGCCTGTTGCGATTGTCTAGGCCGTGTAGAATCATTTGAAATTAATTTATTAGTATTAAGTCCTTAGTCTTACTGTACCATAACTTATATATTTATTTGGATGTACAATATATATGCAATTTGATTTATTGTTTTCATAATAACACACATTCACACATACGAGTGCAAGATTAATCTGATCAATCTGTCATGCATTGGACTGCAAAAACTTTTTTTGCAGTCCAATGCAGGAAGTAGTACTTAAAAGGAAGTAGCTACCTTTTAACCTTTTTCCACTTCCCATTGCTGGGTCTGGGAACATATGGCAGTAATAAGATGTGGGAGATGGCATCAAAGCTTTTTGTATAATATATCAGCTGCTGCTGGTAAATGTAAAATGTGTTGCACCACTTTCCAGAAATGAAAAGAGGTTAGACCTAGGCCAAAGTTTAAATAACAGGATATGTAATCTGGCAACCTGAACCTTGCTTTGTAAGCGCTTGGTATGATCTAACCAGAGATAAGTTCAAATAGTGTTGAACGTGTCTGATATATTTCTAACCACAGATTTTTAGGTACTTGAGTCAATTCTGTGTAAGAGCAGGTACTACGTGATCAACAAGACTGAACAAAGGCCTTTTGGTTAATGATCCAACCATCTTGTTTTATCAATGTGCACAGTCAGAGTACACTGATAAACGTCCATGAAAATTGGGTACATTTTGAAACCCAATTAAAAAGTCTAGACATCAGATGATAATAGTTGTTCTTATTAATTTATTTTTGAGGGTAAATAGATATGTACATTTATTTTCAGTTTTATTTTCAAAACCTGCATTATTTTTGTTTCATTCAAACAACAGTGGAAAAGAAAGTAAAATAAAAAAATACTTTCACATTTTAAAGTGCACATCATTTAGTGTTGGATCTAGATAAATATTAAGCTGTTGGCTGAGAATAATAATAGACTTTAAAAAAAAAAATCACAGATAAGTGACAGGATTGCATTGTATGTCATTTCTCCAATTACACTTTTTTACGGACCAGCTCACGCCTACCAACATGCCCTGACCTGTTAAAGACTTTGCTGGGTAGAAACTGAGATGTCATCCAAGAAAAAACCCTGGGGAAAACTTGGAAATTGAGAGCCCAGTCTCTTAGTCACCAAGGAAAGAAAAACCTCGCACTGAGCAACTTGCAAGTCACCAAGAAGACTCTTTTATGCTTACATTGCTACGCGTAGGCTATGCGAGTGCCACTCCCTATTTTAGAGCTACTCCCTGCAACTGCACCAAAAGACGTAGCTAAACCAAGCAGATCAAAGTAACCACACCAACATGTAAACACGCATACACACATATGAATGTAATTTTGCTTCCCAAGTATCCCTGCCAATTTCCTGGCCTGGTGAGGGGGGAATGTTTCTAAAGAAGGGGTCAGATTTTTCCACACACTGTTGACAGGCTCATATAATCCGTCAAGCTTATAATAAACAACGTTATTTATATCTAGCCGAAGATATTATTAGCTGAACATGAGAAGCTAGTTTGGTCCCGGCCATGATGTCAGTGCATCATCATATTAAGGTAAAGAGCATGTGAAGTCGTTTTATTCACTAAATTTTTTATGTAATTACTAGCCTATAAACTGTTGAACCGTTTGAAAAAATTAAGACATAACAAAATAGTTGTGTTTGAACAAAGTACTGTGATTAGCCCCTGGGAGTTCAATAATACAGAAAATCAGGGTTTCGTACATACTTTGGTACTAAATTCACAGCTCAGTTTGCAATCAAACCCCTTTAAGGAGCACATTTAAAACATGAACTCTTATTGACTAAGACTGATAGTTTGATTAGTAATACTATCAGTAGCTAAAAGTACTGCTATAAATATTTTGAAGATGGTTGTTACAGCTATGACTTGATCTGAATTGTTAGCACAGGGATACGTTAAATGGTACAATCATCTTGGTTTCCTCTACAGCTTTTTTGTTGTTTTTGCTTCATACAAGGTTGTGTATGCTAACATTCAGATGTATTATAAAAGTGTGTGGTTAGGTTAAACATAAGGCTAGCTACATAGTTTATCCTTGTTAAACAATGACAATATAAAAATATGTAAAGTTCTCTAATGATATATTTTAGAAAGTACATGGCAATCTTTCACAGCAAAATTACTTATTTTTTTAATTTAAACATACACTACTTATTTACTGACATACTACAAATCAGTTTAATCTGTCGAAAATAGATTGAAACTTGACTACCTCCACATCATTATTACAAAACATTTAACTGTAAAAAACAATATGCAGTCAAAAGACACATAATGTTGTTTTGGTCCAGAAAATGTAAACAGGACATCACGCAAATATTATATTGTATAAAAATACACTTGCCCCCAGGTTATTTTTTTCCAGTTATATCAAAATTGTTTCTTTTGGTTCTCTACTTAAGTAGCTGTTAGCTAAAATTCTATCCCATAATTCCTCACTTCTTCTCAAACTGGAGGTCACTTTGATGGCATCTGACAATAGGACAATAACTACAACACGGATAGGTGTTAAAGATAAAAAGTAAAGTAAAAACAGGTTGCACTAATAAGATATGTTAATCTGGCTGCATTGTCACACGTCGCTACCATTTTACCATTATTACAGTGACTTATACACTTACACAACATTGCTTCGAATATATGTGCCGTCATTGCCAGGATTCAGGATGACTCATGCAAGTGGGTGACACATGCAAGAGCAATAGCAGTGCAGAGAGAAAAACATGTTTTAATTACCTGATATAAACTTAGTAAAACTGAAGGTAACTGACAGCTGCATTTAAAGTTATTGTATGTAATCTGTTTAGATGTTGTGTGCTCTATCACAGCTGTGGTTGTGTACTTGATGACTCCAGTATTGTAGCAGAACCCATAGGGAAACTGTGCATTTCCTATCAGCCTGGGATTTCTATTTTATTTAAGAATTACCTGATAAATAACTTTGGAAGACTTCAAAAACAGTGACAATATGTATGTGTATTTATTACAGTTTCATAAAAGTGTAAATAACATTTTACGTCAATATCAGACAAATGTAGAGTACTGCCTAAAATTATTCACCCTCTTGTTAGATTTCAATTTGAAGTAGCATTTTAATTTTACCAACATGTTTCTTCTAACTGGAAGCTTTATTAATTATCTGGAGTCAACCAGCCCCAGTCTTGAATATGACAGTCAGTGGAGGCAGATAAAGATTTTTTATTTTCCACTGATAATTGAGAAATATATGAATGAAATGACATTTCATTCATATACTAATACTTAATAAAGCATAGACAAAGCTTTTTTTTTTCTAAAAATCCTGATTCACCATTTAAATTGTCTTATCTTTTGAGAGAGCTCTCTCTCTCATTTCCTATGAGAAACAAAATAAGTCATAGAGCAAAAAAAAAACTAAAGGAGTACAAATAATTTTTAGCTTTACTGCGCAAAGTAGAGTAAAACTGTACAAGTACTTTGTGGATAGTTTGTGTAATTTTTTTATGCAAAAATTACATTTAAAAAACATCTGAAAGCATATTGTTTATGGTGAATACATTGACTGTTTTATCACATATAAACACAAAGACTGACATGTTTCCATTCTAGGACCTGAGCTTCAAAGCGAGACATTTTCCATGTAAACCACTGAGTATCTCTTATGACAAGAAAAGGATTTTTGTCAGTTTCTCAAGAAGGCTAGAGAAAATTTGATTAATATGTTATTTTGTATTGTATATAATTAGATTCTAAAACCAAGTTTTAGAAATCATTTACTTTATGTTACAAACCTAGTAATGAAAATAAGCTTACAACAACACTAATTGGTTTAAAATGTAAATATCCTTAGTCACCAGTGTTGAAGAACTCTCTGATTAGATTTTACTCTCTTTTTTTGTGGTCTTTGCTGATATTTTTTATTTGCTCATATCTTGTTTTCAACAAAAGGTTTCTCCTTTTGACAAATTTGTACCTTAATTTGCGGCTCTGATGTAATCATCACTGAAACCAGAAAACATAGTTGGCATGTTCTGGTAAACTCAAATGTACAGTAATATATTCTGCTCTCTATGAGACAAAAAAAAAAACCTCTTAGAAACTATACATTGTGTGATCATTAATCACACTTCCCGACAGTGTAGTATTAGTCACTGGAACAAGGTCAAATACTGTAAACATATAATTAAGTTTATGTATGTAGAAAGACTCAATCTCAATTATTTTGGCATTTTCTTGAAGCTTGAATGCTTCAGATTTCTAAATGTCTCACAGAGTTGGGAGGGATTTATCTTTTTTCAAGAACTTTGTGCGTGAGAGCATAAGCACATTTGGTTTGCTCTGTGCCCTAAAGCAGAGTGTCTTCGAGAGCTATGTAAATAAGCCACTTGGGCTTCACATGCCTACGAAACTGAAACATTTCACACAGCTGGCTAAAAATACTCAGTTCTCCTCTGTCTTTTTCTCTCTCGTTTTTTTT
Organism: Girardinus metallicus; assembly: GCA_903067095.1. Taxonomy (NCBI): domain Eukaryota; kingdom Metazoa; phylum Chordata; class Actinopteri; order Cyprinodontiformes; family Poeciliidae; genus Girardinus; species Girardinus metallicus. The sequence goes on from CAEGAE010038555.1 coordinate 25,631, forward strand.
TCTGTTTTTCTGGAGGGGGAGGAGAAAGAGTTGTCAGAAAGAGGATCATCCAGGAACATGGCATGTGGAAACCCCTCCCAGAAGGAGGGGTTTCCACAGCGTCTCCCTTAATATAGGAGCAAAGAGCAGGGTTAACACAAGTCTACACGCAGGCATTTAACACTGAACCAAGGATCAGAGCTCAGTCTTGTTGGTGCAGTCAAAGGGATACAGCATGTCCGATATGCTTGACGACATTTTGGCAAAAGTGAGTAAAAACACAACTTTTTGGGGTTTTTTTCTCTTTATTTATTTTTTGGTAAATTTTATGAAGTTCAAAAAGTATATCTATAAGTGTATTTTTTTAATCATTTCAGGCATTTTGTATTGCTTTGTGGTAATAATTTAAATTATCTATTACAGAACTTTCTAAACCTGGCCCTGAATGAAGACCCGCTCTTCGTACAGCTTAAGAGCCCAGGGCAAAACCGACTGAACCGATCAGCCTCATTCTTCTCTCCCTCCTCCCATCCTGCTTCCTCATGCCTCAGCTCAAGCTCGGAGCATGTTAACGATGATGACAATGGCAGCTCTATCTGGTCATCGAACATCTGGAGTCAGGCGCCAGTTTCCAACAAAAAACAGCTTTCCTTCCGGCCGGACCGATCCATGAGCCTGACCGAGCCCAGCAGCTCCCTGCTTCCTTCAATCGGACACCTGAAAGGCCTGGAGCCTTTTCCCCCAAGCCCTGCTATAGTGGCCCCCCCACCAGGGTTTCCTCCCTCATCCAACCTCCCAGCCCAGGTACCACCAATGCTTTCCTCTAACCGTTACAAGACTGAGTTGTGTCGTGGCTACCAGGAGAGCGGCACTTGCAAGTATGGCAGCAAGTGTCAGTTTGCTCATGGTGAAGCCGAACTGAGAGGAATGTACCGCCACCCGAAGTATAAAACCGAGCCCTGCAGAACCTTCTACAACTTTGGGTACTGTCCGTATGGCTCACGCTGCCACTTCATCCATGAGGAAAAAATCAGTGGTGGTCCTTTACCATCTGCCAAATTCCAGCAGCAGCAAAATCCCTCTGCATCTGGCAGCCACAACCCACGCCACCAGCTACGCCAGAGTGTCAGCTTTGCTGGGTTCATGGGTCCATCCCGCAGTTCCTCTCCTCCGTCATTCTCTTCACTCTTCAATGATCCCAACCTGGGATTCACCCGTGCTCCTTCAGTTTCCCCTCCTCCTGCAGATCTCCTCTCTCCTGTGTTTGGAGACTCTATGCATAGGGAGACATCAGCATTCCAGTTTGGCAGCCACCAGACCCGCACCAGCACCGGAGACATTCCTCTCATCCTGGAGCCAAAGCCTACACGCTGCGTGTGCAACCACGGAAATAACTTTTCCAACAATAAATCTAGAGCCTTCCCCAGCACAGTGGACCAGGAAGGTGGCTTGCTGTTTCCTGGTCTTGGCAGCACCAGTGGCTTCACCAGGCCCACTGGACTGCAGCGTTTCTCCTCTGAGGACTCCTTGGAGGACAGCTACAGCAGCAGCAGCTCCAGCGGGACTGAATCTCCAACTTTCGACGGGTCGGCCACCAAGAGGCTGACTGTGTTTGAGCGTTTGTCCCTGTCTGACTAAAGATAAAATCAGACAACAAAATCCAAAGAGAAAGAACTGTGACACTTACGTAGCCTTTCTATTTCTTGACTATTTTTGAAACTCTTCAGAACAAGACAACTTAATAACACTTGTAGAAATGTAACTTTTCTTTTACAAACTACACATGCTAAGATGATTTTAGAACTCAAATGTTATCAGACTTTATTTTTATACTCAGAAATATGGCTTAGCCTATTAGACCTTTGTATGTGGTCTTCCAAGAGAATTACCTCCTCTGCAGGTCTTGACCTTACCAGCACATACTTTGGCTCACTACAAATCAGTGGTGATTAAATAAATGGCTTCTCTTTTAGTGATAATCAGTGATGCCTGTGCCTTAAAGACTTTTCCATCCTCTGTGCCACAAGCAGTATGTTTGATTCAGTAGCCTTAATCAGCGAGACCTGACGTGTCTATTGTATGCACTTTACAGCTAATTCAAAGGGGGAAAATGTCCCAGTAGCATTCAACCAAAGCTTCATTTGTAATTCTGCTCAGTTTGTATGGAAAATGAGTGACTGTACAAGAATGCATGTAAGAATGTTTGAGTTTATTTTTCGAGACTTGGGGTGCAAGTAAATATAGCAGAATGCGGAAGGATCAAAGTATGCTAATAGATTGTTGAGTTTAGAACTGAATATTTGTATCCTGACATGCTTTCATGGTGTTTGATTCTGTAAATCTGTTTTTTTTGCTCCTTTGTTAATTGCACACCATCTGTAGTTTTTTTTTTTTCCCCCTGTTTGTTTGACAGCCTGGTTCAGGGAACACCACAGTATTCCATTTGGTTATTGGTTGGCTCTTGTTGTTAACTTAAACTAATGTATTTATTATATTTATTCGTGTTTTAAAAAAAGAAACTATGTGTTTTGTACTTTTATTTATGGAGAGATATTTCCAACTCTGTGAAATAGCAAAGTGAGAGAAAAAAAAACAGAAAAAGAAAATATTATATTTTTAATTGCCTGAAAAGCAGACAATAAATTCCTAAATAAATAAAAACTTTTTGTTGACTTTTTATGGACTTTACATTTTGGGTTTTCTGCACATCACAACTAAATAATATATAGAAACCAAAAAAGATTGTAAATTTAGACAAACTGAAGGAAAACATAAGTGAATTATTTTGGATCAGTTCCTTATGGAACTGATCCATTAGGAACTGGTGTGCCATAAACACACCGTATAAAAAAAAGCTAAACCTTCTAAAGGGACAGATATCCCTTTAGAAGGTTTTATGTTTTGGCTGCCATATTCTAATGTTCACAATAAACATGGGATTTTATAGGGAAAAATACATAATCCAAGTCAGAATATTTTCCTTTCAAGAAATCTTTTCTTTTTGTTTGTCAAAATCCATTTCTTATAAGAATTATTTCATGGCAGTTTGGGATATGATGATCTGACAGATTTGCCAGTTGAAATATATATTTTTAATATTTCCATAAGACATTTAAAAACCTTTTATTGCTATCATAATTTACTTTCTCAAGATTTATAAAACTTTACAAGATTTTCAAGTTGCATGAGATACTCACACTCAGATTTCACTGGCTCTCACTAGGAAACTAACCTTATATGTAAATTACAAAACGTGTTTATTTGCTGACCTTTTTATTCAGATTTAGTAGGTGTGCAACACTGATTGCACTTGCCAAGAAAAGCAACTAAAAACAATAGCAGTAACCACCCCTCCACTCATGTGGCTGACTCCAGAAACTGTTCTTTTTCCTCCTCATTTTCATTAAATTATTCGGAAAACTGAACACATTTCTAAACTACACATAAAGCTGATTTACCGGAAAGGCTCACTATGTAAACTGAAGCAGTGACATGCATCCATCCCTTTCAATACTTAGAAATGTCCTAAAACTTAGTTAAATACTGCAAACATGAAAAAGGGAAAGCAATGGAATTACACAACATGTTGTTTCCCAGGAAACAAGTCAGCTGCTGTCATTCCCAGCCTTGATTGATCTATGTTTTGTGAGCTAAGTGTTCTAGAGATTGTGTAAGACCCATTCATATGTTAAGCAGAAGTTCACAAAAGTACCCTGTTGCAACTTCCACTTTAAATTCCCTGTGAGATGATGTGTTGTGCAACAAACACGCCACCCCCCCTCCCCCCTCTCAGAGTTTGGGCAGCTGATGGAACGAAAGAAAGGCTGTAAAAATACTTGCCACTTTGGAATATTGGCTAGTCCACCATGCTTGAATTTGTCTGAGATTTTCTGTGTTGCATTTAGAAATCGTTGTGTTTTACAGTGTGCAAAATTAGCCTATATATTGTATGCACACGTGACTATGACATGTGACCTTTGACAGAAATTTGAAAAGAACCTTTACATGTTGCATTGTGGGCAGATAAATCATGTATGTGGAAACTTCTTTGAATGATGGTTCCAGAGAAAATGGAAGACAAATTTATTTTAGAAAGCCAATAAAATTACCTTTGTTAAGCAACTTTGTTTGCATAAACCTCAAACCTTTTTCTACATTTTTGAAGAGCGTTCTTGTACTATGGTTTTGTTATTTTTACAGTTTGATAACTTTTTTGAGGTTCATTGAGGCTGGTTTACACTTTCACACAGATCTTGCCATTGCATGTTATTGGGGCCTGCCCATAGCAATGCATAAAGGAGAGCAGTGACAGACTTGCTTCGCAAGTCTGTCACTGCCTCCATGCATTGCATGGCAGGCACCTATTATTCTACACCCAATAGAACGTCTCTTTATTTATTTATTGGGGCCTGCCCATAGCAATGCATGGAGGCAGTGACTGACTTGTAAAACAAGTCAGACACTGCCTCCATGCATTGCATGGCAGGCACCTATTATTCTACACCCAA
>CAEGAE010038561.1:0-32645 GCA_903067095.1 Girardinus metallicus
ATATATATATATATATAAATACACGGCCCTGATGGAAGGAAGCAACAAGTTGCGCAGAAGGACATATGTTATGCTCTGGATGAATAAACACATTGCAGACTTTCCTGCAACAGCGGCCAGTTGCTCCTTAAAGCTACCAAACAGACCCAATGGGAACCAATGGGCTCACGAACCAGTTAAAATGACCTTTAGGAAGCTGAGATGACCTTTTACAACATTATAAACTCATAAAAACAACCAAAAATGTTGTGAAAATGTTCCCTTTTTTTTTCTTTTTTTTTTTTTTGGAGAAAACCCTTAAAGGGACCAGAATTTTCAGAACAACTTTTGTATCTATCGAAAGTTGATAGATACAGCATCGTTCTATAAATAGTGGCACATATTTATAGAACAATGCTGCCTCAGTTCTACAAATGCTGAAACAATTAATATTCACAAAGTATTTCTACTTAATTTGCCAGACTTATGAGAAAGTTTGCCTTCCTTTTCTATTTAAATGAACCTCCAGCTGCTACAGTCAGTGCTAATATGCCCGAGAGCCTCGCCCGCGTTCAATTCATAAGATAACTTGACATTTCCACATGCATATTAAAAAGGGAAATCCATATCCACGTGAATTTAAAAATAGCCACAGCAATAGGGCGATATTACTAACTTTAATTAACTTTTTGGGTAACTCTGTATCTGACGGGTTGTGAGTCATGACACCGTCATAAACATGACATAACTCCTGTCATGAACAGTCTTCAAGTCTTCATGAATATTCATGACTGTTGTCATAAAGTGTCATTCGGTAAATCGTGACACTTTTAATACAAAGTTGACATTACTCAAAATGTCTTTGTTATGACAACTTGACATTAACCAAGAAATCATGGTCTGACATAAATTTGTTATAAAGGTATTACTGATTAAACTTTAGCTTTAATAGCATAAAGCCGCATAATTTTTAAAGTGTTTCCACTTTTTGTAACAACTGACATTTTTTTCGAATCTTCCTGTTGCCTCTGCAGTTTGTTTGACAAGCTAGCAGGAGACATGCAAACCAAAAATAAAACAGAATTTCTAAAACCTCCAAGCTTTCCAAGCAATTTTAATATGTTGTATATCTTATCTTAATTGTAGAAATAAATAATTCTCTGGGGCAAAGCCGGTTTTTAAAGCCGTAGCATGTACAGTCCTGTACATGCTATAGGTCTAATTCAGCTGATTAATTTCAGCCGCAGCAGTCATTAAGTCCACAGATAAAATGTAATTCCAAATAATCAGCTACACGTAAAACATGAAAAAATAAACATTGCATTGAGACATTTCTTCCCTTTAGCTTTACGTCATGTTATCATGTTATTCCCTCTTCAGAAACGTACATGGAGTGTTGCCTTGATTCTTTCATGCATGTTTGAGAAATTCTTCTGTCTCTCATGGCAACCATTCAAACCTCTGGATGGACCTACCTCTGTCTTTGAGGACAAAATTCCTCCTCTGAGCTGCAGCTTCCAAGCTTCTGCCTAACAGAGCAGCCCTCTGGCAATCAGCTCCTGCAGACTAGCCAGCAGCAATTAGCAAACATCTGGTGGAACTCAGCATCTGCTGAGCTCTTTATAGGAGCTGCTTCTCAGTGAAACACTGGTAAAAATGTTGTTAAAGGGTTAATAGAGGAGAGATGTTGTGATGGCTTCCTGAAGGCGGAGTTTCAGAAAGAGCAGAAGCTTCTTAAAGAGACAGAGGCCCAATTACAAGGTGTTAAATTATAAAGTAAGTCATATTTGATGTACATAGCATTTTCAAGTAACTGAAGGTAACAGTTACCTGATTGTGTTATAAAAGGCTACAATTTGCCTGGAAAACACATAATACTGATCCTTTTAAACGTGGAGTTAAGATCATCTGCTAACACTTAAACATATTCGCATCTCTGCCAAAGTTTGGACAATAGGCAATTCTTAATAAACCTTTATATTAATACACAAATAAATGAATTTCATTGCTTCTGATTCCTGGTAAAACATTTCTACTGTTTCTATTTAATCCAAGAATATTTCTGTTTTGTTGTTAGCATATTCAGCCAATAGATGTGCACACATAGATGCCTCCTGCCATTTTTATAACCTCATGTAAGCCATTACTAAGTGGGCTGCAGGTGAAGATTTTAATTGACTAAAATCTGCATAAGCATTATGCATGTCCCCTACTATTCACGCTGTTCTAGCCACACACGGGACAAATGGAATATCAAGTTGTGTTTATGTTGATAGGTGGTCCGTGTTAGAGATATTCCTCATCAGAATAATTAGGGATGCATATTTTTAAAGTCTGTCAGACATCGTACATTTACCAAGCACAATAGAAATAGCAACAGAGCAGCAAAGCTACATCGTTTTTCCTGCTTCCTACTCAGCCTTTGAAAGGTTTTCACACCCTTTGAGGTTTTTTTGTTTTGGTCACATTACAAATACAAATGTGAAAGTATTTCCTGGGGATTTCATATAATAGAGCAACCCGAAAGATTTGCATAACATGGAAAGGGAAGGAAAATGATATGAGTCACAAAATGTTCAGCATTAAAAACGTGAAGGGTTCTCAGTCCCTCTGATTTAACTAGAAATCAACATAAAACCCAGAGACACCAGTAGACATCAGGTGTCACCTGATCTTCAAAGGAAGACTGGTTGTGTGTGGTTTAATGTGAGCGTGAATATTTCCGGAAAGACTCAGAGGTCTTCTGGAGAACGTTGACATAGGGACAGAGAAACACAAAACTAAAACCAGATAGAAAGTTGTCAGGAAGTTCAAACCAGGATCAGGTTAGAAAATATCCAAAGTATCCAACATCCCACGGAGCATTCTGCAATCAAAATAAAGAGCGTGGTAGAGCTGCAAACATACAAAGACATGGCCATCCACATAAAATGAGTAAAAATGTGCAAAAAAAATTCAGCCTCTAGATAAATAAACAGAGAAACGCAACCGTAATGGCTTGCAGCTTTTAGCTCTGGAAGATTTAGCAAATTCTGGACTCCGGGGATAAATATAAATGTGTGCCACAGTTTTACACGCTTTACAGTTATGCACCACGTTTTGTTTGTCAATCACATAAAATCCCAATACAGTCTGTGGTTGCAAGGTGACGTAAAGCGGAAAAGTTCAAGGTGTATAAATCCTGTAGTAATGCACTACACCTCATCTCATCGCATCAGTTTGGTTAGGGAGACTGGCAACATGGCTGCTTCTGTTTAAAGTCACGACCTTTAATTCCCGACATATAGAATGTAAGTTTGTGAGGTTTTTTTTGTTTGTTTGTTTGTTTGTTGTTTTTTTTTCTTTTTTCTGTCCTCCAATGCTGATCTGTGTCAGAGGCTGGAGGCAACCAGACTCCTGGCCCTGAGAGCAGCCATGTGTTCATCTAGGACATGGTCCACGTCCAAATGCGAAACCATCTGCAGCGCTGCAGCATGTGAGACTGAGGATGCTAATTCAGGAATAAAAACCGACAGCTGGGCAGTAAAATAACTGCAAGTTATGCTACTGCGTGGATTAAACGGGATTCGTGTTTTTAAAGATGTTGTGCGATGTGGAAAGTTCTTTATGCCTGAGAATCCTGGGCGAAAAAAAAGAAAAAAGAAATTGTGTCTTTTGAGCAGGCTAACGTTTGTGTTTAACAAGATGGTGGAGAGGAGCTTCGAGACCGCTTTCACATTTTCCACTCTGAATCTTTGTTTAGCGATCGAAAGCACCATTAAGGCTAAACAAGACTGAATCCGACGCAGTCTGGCACTCGGCCCCGTCTCTTTTAATCAGCAGCTTTCACATTCCTGAGACCTTTGATGACTTTGATTGTTCTGCTTTTTCACCTATCAAGTCTCAGAACTTGCAACACTAAATAGTAAAGTGGAGTAAAAAATTATTTGCCACCTTACGGATGTTTTTTATTTGTTTTGTTTTGGCTGTTTTGGTACAGGAAAGGAAAATACAAATTACAGTTCCTAAATGAGGATTTTCTTTATTAATAGCAACAATGGTAATCTAAAATAAACCAGAAAAAAATTAGCAAAATTTTAAATGTGTTTTAATCACGAGAACAAACTTATTCACTTATTTTACTTGCTTTTTTTTTTTTTTTTTTTTTATTTAATGGGAACTCCGCAACTGTGGAATTGCGTTTTTTCGACGCTAGCCGAATATAGACAACGTTTTTGGTAATGGAAACACAGCTACTGACAGATTCTGAATATAAAACACTCAATGTTGCTGTATGCGTGCTCATTTGTGTGTTTTTTGTTTTTCATTACTAAATGTGATGACGTACGTTTTCTGGAGCGTCTTAACCGCTGTACTTCCTGTTGCGTCCTCCAGGCTGGGGTTCCCCATGATGGTGATGACGTGCCTGGTCGCCATGTGCTACCTGCTGGCCACACACATCGGTCTGGGATGGAACATGTGAACCGCGCCGGCCAAAGAGACGAAGTGTGTTGGCTCACATGCGTGGGGGTGCACATGGGTGTGTGCGTGTGCGTGTGTGTGTGTGTGTGTGTGTGTGTGTGTAGCCACTCCTCTAGGAGTTGCAGCTCACTGTAAATGTGATGTGTAAGCTGACCGACCAATCAGATTACAAGCAGAACATGAAGCACTGCAGCCATGTTTCTTTTGTTTGTTTGTTTTTTTAAAAGCGTGGGGGACGTGTGGACCATCAGGGACAGATTTGCGCGAGTTTTGAACAAAAGCCGACTCTGAGAGAAGCGTCTCTTGGCTGCACTTCATATCTGTGTTCGTGGTGCTACAGCGTCAGAGGGAACAGCAGCTGCTGTCTGCCGTCTCTCCTTCGGAAATCTGTTTACAAAAGACGTCAAATCATTTCTTCAATCACCTATTGTAATCCTTTAATGAAATATACAACTAGAGACTGCTGATTGATTGTTTTGTACCAATTGAAACATCTGACAAAAGGCCCAGTGAAAGGGATTTTATACCAGTTTATGTCTGTATTTCACTGTTATGATCCCCAAATTTTCAAAGCAATAATTCGTTTTTCCAGATTTTTACACATTCTCTGATTGTGTCCGGTCATTTTAACTGTACTGATTGGTCCCAGAGTGGGTCCCTTCACCCTGCCAAGCTCTGGTTGTTTTCTGTATTTATTGTACGGCTCAACAACACGAACGTCTTCTGTGTTCTCCGAATACACGTTTCGGAAGACGAATAATAAATGGTGCCATATCTCTGGATTTTATTTTTCTCAGTGTGTTTTTCTTAAGTAGGCAGAGGATGATGGTGCAGCACGGACAAGCTAATTGACGTGTGAATTTGATTGTGTTTCTTATTTAATGGAAACATCACTACTGCAAAATTCTGTGGTTTTTTTTTTGCTCGACATTAGCAGGATATTGTCAAAGTTTTGCTCACGTTTGTAAAACGTCCTGTTGATTTAATTAACTAATCTATAAATTATGAATATATCTTCTTTCTTCAAACTCTGATTATTCAATACCATAAGGAACACCAAAAATAGTCAGTGGCAGAATAATATGTTTGGCATTAGCAGAGAGAGTTTGCCTACTTTTAATGGGCACAACCCACATACTGAACTGAGCTGCTCAACCCACCCAAAGATGAATACATGAATTTTTATTTCAAATGTGCCACCATTTAATGAACTGGCTTTCTAATTTCACAGGATTTCCTGCCAAGAAGCATTATTTGACCAAACCAAATTGTCCTACTTACTGTGCAAAATATAGATTAATAATTGTGTTTAAGAAAACAGGAGCATCTCCTTGGATGTCAAACTTACTTTTTTTTTTTATTTTAATCTGACAAATATACACTGAGTTCAGTTTTAAAAAAATAAATAAAAAAATAAAGTTATTCACACCGACCTGGAAAAAGTTAAACTATCACCTGGTGGGAGGCAACAGATGCTGTTGAGGATTAAATAAAAACCTGAAGTGGGGAACCACGGAGAGTCACTCAGCAACATTCTGCTTTTTATTTCAGTTTTATGCAGATGTCGAAAAAAACGAATCAGTGAAAACATTTCAACCAAATTTACTGTCAGAAACTTTTCTTAAAAACAAAAACAACCAACCAAACCAAAACGGTTCCTTCGTTTAGCCAAAAGTCTTGCATGAACAAACCCTCCACAAATCCCAAACAATCCAGCGCCAGCTTGTTGGCTCGACTGTTTCCTGTAAACTAAATAAGCCACTCGCATTATGGTGGCCTAAATAAATAGCTACCGCATTAGTTAAACATTAGTTAAGCAGGCGGAACGAATTGTACGGTGAACAATTTGTGGACATGTGGAATGTCTTACTTTTATGGTCCGAACGTCGATAAGCGGGTCCAGACACAAAAGGGTTGGGCAACGCAAAATACAGATCTTCAATAGATGGGAACATAATTATTTCAGGAACGAGGAATGTTATTCATGAATACATTTACAGGTAGAGCTGTACTTTAGTTATCATTTTAGAGTATCAGAGTAAAAATGGGCTACATAAAAGTGCGCAGCACATTCTTCCGATTTTTTAAAGTTTTAAAAACACGTAAAATATCCTTTCCAAGGTTATTATAGTTAACACAAAATACCAAAAAGTGATAGAAATAAAAACGGTAATCAATGGGGATAAACTATAACTGGAACTATATCGCGCATTTATAAAAGTATAACATACTAAAATTTAGGGGTGTGTAATTTTAGCAATTCTACGGTATTTATCGATATTTTTTTCCTCAAAGTATCGGTTTACATTAAATCCTACTTTGAGTTTTATGTCAAATCCACATTAACTAAATGACACACATGACATTTTTTACCCAGTTGCACATGTACATTAAAAATGACATGTAATGAAACAACCAGTTACAATTAATTAAATGATGAAACGAAATAGATCAATTACATTATCTACTATAAGTGAATAAGACAAAAAAAGGTTCCTTTTCTGCACAACCAAAAACACAAAGCCACACAATTAACATTTAAACAAAGCGAATGTATAAAAGAAACAACATTTATTACACCAGTATTACACCATCAGTTCAATTAATTCATTCTAAGTCTATGGAACAGTCACACTCACTTTGTCCGTCTAAAATCTTAAAAATGTATTGAATCATATCGTTTGCGGAATATCGTGATATATGTCTTATCATGATAATATTATCTGGATAATTAAAAAAGGTCAAAGTATGAAACAACAAAAACAAACACTAAAACAAATCAAACTAAACTAAACAATATTTAACTAATATAAAATCTAGCAAACACATTCTAGAAACTAGAACTAACTGAATTAGGCAAACAAAAAGTAACAATGAAGTAAAACTAATATGATCCTGATCCCTTCCTCGTCATAATCACACATTACTTTGTGTTGGTGTATCAAATTAAGTCCCAAATTTGTGCTTGTAGTGTGACAAAGTGATGAAAACTTAAAAGGTTAGGAATACAACAAGACACTGTAATCCTTGTGTGTGTGTGTGTGTGTTGTGTGTGATATTGAAACTACTTAGAAAACCAGACCAAACTGATTAATCTGCGTGCAGAAAATGTGGAATTCTGCTTACTGGCTGATAATCTGACTGCACGAATTTATTAAAAACTGGTCCAATGGGAAAATTCATTGGGTTTTCCCTCAAACAAGTGTCTTCTTTTCCGTGGCTATAAGACTCCTGTTCATTAAGTAGGGATTAAATGTGTTCTGGCCTCTGTAATTAAGACAAGGAGTGAAGGAGCTTAGTGGGATTCACTTTAAAGGTTATTTTTTTTTTTAAAAAAAGCCTCATCTTACACACACTCTTAAAACATTTGTGTCCCTTTTCTGTCGAGGTCGTAGTGAAACTACGCCGTGTGTTGTGAAGCAGCGATTGGAACAATAAAGTTGTCTTCAGAGTGTCGTTAGGGGGCGGAAAGTGTGGCAGCTGTGGAAAACATAACAAAAACAGCAAGCGTACCGAGAGGCCGCAAATGAGCAAAATGAATGACTCCGGGTCCAGACATTAGGACACCTCGGGCTATTCTTAGACAGCATAACTCTCACAGACAAACTACACGAACAAGCTCCACCGGAGGAAAACAGCAGGTACAGCGGCGGCCTTAGCACCGTTTCCTCCTTGTTTTACATACGAGAGACTTAAATATGTACTTTATTGTTCGTGTTTAAAGGAATTTTTGCATTTTAATTAAGTCCAAATGGGTCTCTGTTTTGAGCCTACCTAACCACGTCCTCAGTTTTTATTTTTTTTTAAATTATTTTTAGGGAATAATGCCCAATTCCAGAATAGTGATAAACCGCATCGACTTGGCGCCTTATCTGCCTGATCTCCCACTATTTCTCCCCAGTCAAGATTTGGTTCCATCTGTCTGCTGCACTTTTCATTTCCTCTTCTCCTCCCGTCCACCTCCCTTTCTTCCGAAGCAGCTCGTAAAAAAAAAAAAAAAAAAAAAAAATGTTGCAATTGCATGCCAGCCAAAGTTTAATTAAATCTTTTAATTCATTTTTTTTTAGTCTGATGAGTATGCCAGATCATAACGTTTTCTTTTCTTTTCTGTGCTCAGACATGGTGCAGCTTTAACATATTGTCGTTATTTCCACCTCTACCAACACTGTAACTGTTTCTTCTTCTTTTTGCAGCAATGCTTACTGTGGCTTTAAGGTGCCACTGTTGCTGAAAGGTCAGGATTTCATCTTGACTTTTTAGAAGAGGTATCTATATCTCTTCCCATCTCATTTACTCTCACAGTCTCTTAAAGACCAGAGGTTAAAATATTAAGGGTTGGTTATGATTTGTGTCTAATATCTAAGTTACTCTCAACATTTAGTCGTGGTTGATTACTTTTTTTTTTTTAAAAGGTTTTATTGGCTCTAATAGCCTTTATTTGATAGTTAATTGACAGGAAAGAGGGGGAAAGACATGCGGCAAAGGTCGCCAGGCCGGGAATCGAACCTGCGACAGCCACCTCGAGGATTGAGGCCTCTATACATGGGTTGTGCTAAACCCCTGCGCCACCATAGCACACCTGTGGTTGATGACTATTACTACATTTTGACCTTTTAATTAATGCATCCAACCATTTGAAATAAATGAAATAAAATCATCGCAGCCAAAAAACCTGAAATATGTAAATGGCCTACATGGTAATATGTTATTTCTGTAAAAAGAGAAACTACCATTTCATAGCTGGAAAGCATTACTTTAGAAATATGATGTAGAGATTTTAAAAAAAAAAGACCTTAATATCCCTCCTTAGTTTTAAAAGTGCACATAATGAGCTATGACAGTCATAAGCTGAAAATAGTCAATTTTACATAATACTGCCCCTTTAAAAGTTTCTTTATTGGTGAAACCGACACTGTAGTTCCCCCAGGAAACTTGCTAAGCCCGGGGGTCCACCGTCGGTCCACCGTGTTTCTGTATTAAAAGATGTTAAGTTGAGTTGACATGAAATGTAAAAATATTACTGGGCAATTATATGTTACGGAAAACATCACCAGTGAAACGATATTTAAACCCACAACTAGTCTTAAAAAAAAACAAATCAAAAAATCCAATTAAAATAAATATCAATTATTTGCACTTTTGTTTAATCCAAATTAAGTCAGCAGCTCCATCAGGCCCCCCAGGGCTTCAGGGGCCCATAAATGCTAATATTTTAAAGACCACAGATGCATAAATGTAATATGTGTTTATTGAGATGATCAATGCTGCTAAATTTGATTTAATCAGTATAGATAAATTAAAAGATTTTAATTTGTTTAACATTTATATGTAAGATTTTAAGAATGTGGCAAGTTTACTTTGTAAAAGTTCATAGAACAATATAAATTTTTTTGTTACCATAGCAACATTCTGATGCTACGAGTTTAATCTTTTAGTCTGAGCTCTGTTTGTTCACAAATACAAATTAGTAAACTGTGGTTATAACGTGTTGCTTTCTAGGTTGGCCAGTTAAACTTCTCCCCCTCTCCCAGATTAAATTTAACACAGAAGCTGTTAGAGGTGCTGATGTTTTTAGCAACAAAAGGGGCCCCTAAGTTAAATTCTGCTCCAGGCCTCATGCAGCCTTGGACCGGCCCTGCATGCTGAGTTAAATCCGCTGCACTGCACAGAGATGCGCAACAAAGGGGAGATTTAATTAAATGCTGCTAATGTGGCTTTACTAGCTCTTCCATTTCATGTCTGTTGAGTTTTTAATAAGGGCCACAAAAACTGTTGCTCCAGTTAATGTGACGAGTTCCTCGCGCACATTAACTCTGTCTAAGTGGACAAAGCATTTGATATGGTTCGATGCTTCGTGTAACCGGAAAAATAATAATAAAATAATGTAAAACCAGCGTGATGCGTGACTGCGAGGAGAGCGTGAAATCTCCCCTCCGGGCTGAACCTGCATGATGAGGTCAGCGCTGGTTCGTTAACCACTGACGCGCCGACCAACCGGGAACACAGACATAGACTTTATCAGCGCAGACAGAGCCGGGCGCTGGGCAGCGTGTTGAGATGACATTAAAGCTCTGCTGTTGTTGTACCAACCTTCTAGACCCCTCAGGTCTTCTGGTTCTGGTTCTGATTCTGGTCTGCTCTGCATCCCCAGAACCAGAACCAAACGAGGAGAAGCAGCATTCAGCTTCTATGCACCACAAATCTGGAACAAACTTCCAGAAAACTGTAAAACAGCTGAAACACTGAGTGCCTTTAAATCTCGACTAAAAACACACCTGTTTAGAGTTGTATTTGAAACATAAACAGTTACGAACAGTGGCACTTGACTTAATGTGATGTTTTGATTGTTGATTCTATGCTGCATGACTCTGTGTTTTTGTGTTTGTTATGATGTAAAGCACTGTGAAATGCCCTGCTGCTGAAATGTGCTATACAAATTTGATTTGATTTGATGGAAAAGCCGCACAAAATTATTTGTCTATAAATAAATCATTCTCACCGCTTGCGATCCGCAAAGAAGTAAACTTAATCCAATTGCTGCAGCGCGAGGCAACTCGCAGAGGGGCCAGCGGTGTGATTGGTCCGGCTTTAAATGCATGAACAATATCTTCTATAAACATATCTCTTAGGAATAAACCTGTTCCGCCAGTGAAACGCTCAGAGCAACAGAGATGCTTGCAATCCGGCTTTTTTCAAAAAAAAAAAAAAAAAAAAAAGCGATTCCCCCCACCACATAAAAACATAAACAAGAAAGGCTTAGCCTAGCGGTGGGGCTAGTAAACCATGGTGGGCCGCCAGGCCTATAATACACTGGGGGAAACCCAGACTTGGTATCAACTCCAGACCACATGCTTACAGTATCACCCACCACTACTTTTGGGCCTACATGCAAATTGCCAAATTGTGGTGAACTAACTGCGCATGGCCCTGAACACACCATCTCCATGACGAAACATGGTGGCAGCAGCAGCATGCTGAGATCGATGGAAAGATGGACGGAGGTTCGTACAAGACGATCCCAGAGGACGACATGTTAGAATCTGCAAAAGACTTGAGGTTAGAATGGTCCAGTCAAAGCTCAGACCAAAATCCAAATAAATAAACGATAAAATGATTGAGCTTTCTAGCGGGTTTTTACACCAGCACCACTTTGAACAAACCCCTGGTACGACTTGGAAGTGACTCTTCTTCTTCTTCTGTGCCAGTCATCCAGTCCGACTGCTTAGAAGAAGTATGAAGAAAAATGTTCATCTCTTGGTGGAAAAGCTGGGAGAAACATAATCTAAAAGATGCTGGGGCTGATTAGAAAAGCATTGTTTTCCTTTTTTGAAAACTACAGACAGACTAAGACTGGATTGTCCTTAAACTTCACAACATTTCCTCAGGAAATATTCAGGTCCCTGCAGACCTCGTGGAGTCAGGACCTAAACCGTGTGAGATCATGTTTTCTGCAGAAGCATTTAAAGATCCTCTCAGGTCTGAAGGGCCTGAATTCAAATGGCATCTCAAGTCTTAAGTCCGATTCGCAGGTTCAACCAGACAGGAGGACGTAATCTGATACGACACCTCATCGTGACGCCTCTAAGAACAGAAACCCTTAACCACTGCTACTCCACTCAGCTCAGAAACTTACCAGGGCTGTTTGTGATGATTATGTTGCTGCTCTTGCCATTCAGGCAGCATTCCCTCATTGTTTCCATTTCAACCCACCAGACAAGATGTTTCACAGCTAATGGCTGCCGTTCCTCTTCGGTTGCGATCAACGCCGATCAAAACTCGCACGCTTTGTGCTGTTCTGTAATAACGCGCCATTTGCATATCTGTGACAGAAATGTATTAAAGTCTTTATGCCGTATTGTTTATAAGAGTGTATGAGGTGATGGGAAGTAAGACTGCATGGCATCGACTTAATTGGATTTCTTATCTCAGCATTGTGTGCTTGATGAAACAGACTACGGGTCCGAGCACATAAGTCATGAGTCAAGCGGGGTTTAACTTTTCGAAACAGTTTTCCTCTTACTTGTGGTCAACGGTCGTTCAGGCAGGTTGATGTAATTTATCTGCTGATTAGGGAACACGCAGAAGTCTCCTATACGGGTCAATTTTAACTTCAAAAATGTTTCTACAAGCTATCTGACGAGATACTAAGTCAAGCTACTAATTGACTTTCAAAATCTGTTTTTGCAACATTTGTTCTGCGGTACAGTGGTGTGAAAAATAATTTTCCCTCTTTGGGATTTCCTCATTTTTTTGCGCGTTTGTCCTACTTCAGAGTTCGGCACATTGAACCAGTTTAAATACTAGTGAACACACAGGGTAGTTTCTAAATGAAGGTGCTTGTTATTAAGGGTGAAAATCCAGCAAAGAACAATGAAAAGCGATGAACTTACACCGGGAGGCAACGGTGGAAAACGACTGAAGAACAGACGAGCCGATCAGAGGAGATGTGGAACAGCTGTGACCGGGAGAAAACAGGGAAACTGAGAGAGGAAAACTAATTAACACAAAGATCTACACACCCTAAAAGGAAGAGGCCTGGCAAAAATGTAAAAAAAAAAACGAAATGTATAAGAAACAAAAAAGACTAAAACGTCTAATAATAAGGATCACAATCTGTGCTTCCATTGCAAATGTGCTCAAAAGTTTGTGCAAAAACTTTTGAGAAATTGAAATTGTGCAAGGTGTGCACATTTTCAAAAATTGTGTACACCTTGAAATTGTGTCGGAAAAACAGAATTTTGCAGCTGCGGCGCTTCCATTCAATGAGAAGTGAAATAATAACTTCACACAATAAATCTTTAAAAACATGTTGTGCCATCGTCCTCCTGCCACTTCCTGTTGTCTTTGTCTTTTTCGGCAGTAGTGACATTTGGGCTTTGATCACGTCTTGTTTGATACAAAAAAAAAGTGTTTTGCAAAATAAAGAAATTGGCTATGGCCAAAAAAACACATCTCATCCTACCACCAAAATATCTTGTCAAAAAACAAGATTATTATTATTTTTTATTCATATTTGATATATCAAATTGTGCAATTATACAGTCAATGGCAACGCAACTGGTTTTAACCAGCATGTTGAACTAAACATTTTCAGTTTAGTTAACTGAAAAAGTTAACTAAAGTACTAATTTTTCGTTACATGAAATACGTCGCACAATAAAGTCCCCTGGTAACCAGAAAGTGGAGAGTTTGATTCCAGCTTCCCATCGGTGCATGATGTGTTTGTGGATGCCCCCGGATAAATGTAGCTCCGGCGTTCGGCGCCGAGGAACCAGAAAAACTCTGTGTAAATTCAGTCAATTTACCATTTATGATGTTTGGTTTAATGGCTCATTTCACGGAGGCACACTGTGATAAATACCCATTTACTTTCACTCTGCAGTTCGTTCAAAATGGAGGCATCCTGTTGTCAGGAAAAGCGAAGCACTTTGAACGATTAGCTCGAGGTGATGGCGGTTTTCATCCGCGGCTTCACGCATCTTGAAACACTCCGTCTCCACCTGCGCCGGGTTCTGCCTCGGAAGAAGGCTTTACGTCTTTATTTCTGACATGTGTAATTCGGAAAAATCGACCTTTAGATGCAATAAACGGTTGTGTTAAGTCCTGGATGTTTTGTGTGGCTGCAAAACACAAAGCCGGGACTCGTATTTTGACCTGCGGGGAAAACAGTAAAAAAAAAAAAAAACAAACTATTTGTTGATTTATTTATAGGTGTTTTCCAAGGGGCAGCCAGTCATGTCGCTGCTCCGTACTTCTGGATTGAAAAGCCTTATTGGATTTCAGACACGGGGAATTAAATTTAAAAGCAGACTTGGCAACACTTTGTTTCAATTTAAGACAAAAAAACAACAACCTTTAATAGATGTTTTTCTTTAACTATTATGATTGTTTTGCTGAGAAGCAGAGATGGAAGATGACAGTCACTGCATTATTCTTTGACACGTTATAAACACTGAGTCGTAAGGATGATAGTTAACTTTTAAATCTGTTTTATGAATTGATTGTCAGTGCTGCCGTTTTTGCAACGAGTCGCAAAGGGAAGAAATTCCCAGGAAAGTGGAAGGCGAAAGGCCAACAGCAGCCTCCTGTTTTGGCTGATCTTAGCAAGTAAATGAGAATAAGTCCCGACATAAGGAAGCCAACGTCTCCTGCTCGTCTCGGGTCTTCGGGAAACTTAAGTGCTCAAAGTAAATGCTGCAAATTTACTTTGAATAATTGTAAACAACAATTGATTACACTCCTTTATGTTTCTAAAAACACTTTAATTCATTTTTTAAATCATCATTATCGCACATTCCAGATATAAAAAGTGACATTAGTAGGGGAGTAGCGGGAGAAGCAGGAACATTGGGAATGAATCAGAAAAGCTTAAGCCAAAAGAAGGACATATAAAAAAAACACACACTCACGGGACACTCTTACACTTGTACTCCACCGTACCACTGGATATGGCACATCTACTGTACTGCATGTTACACTGATGTCACAGGTATGAGCGGATTGAAGCAGATTAAAGTATCAGCTGTATAAGAAGAGAAAACATGTAGACAAAAGAAAGACAGAAGTTGAAAATGTGTACACCTTTCAGAAGTGTTAGAGGCCTTTAGCACAAAGATTGTCCGTCGTTACACGAATGGATAGGCTTAGGGTTAGGGTTAGCCCTAACCCCTTCAAGAATATCAGACATTGATATTTGTTATGCTGTACGTTCCAGTGGCAGCTACTGCAACAGAACGACATGCAGAAAACAAGGTTCCATACGGCAGAGTAAACTGAACAGAAGAGTCTTTGGCTTATTTATTCCGACAATACTCACCGAAAGCGGAGCAGTGTTTGCACTTAGTTTGTTGAACGTCAGTCAACAAAAAAAACAAAAACGCTCTAATACGCCGAAGATTGTGTCTGCTTAAGGGCCAAAACACGGCAAATCACGAAAACACGCAATGTTAGTTTTAGAGATGTTGACACAGAACATCAGCAACAGAGGAATGAGTTTACCGCCTCATCACCAGCTCGGCGTCATGGACGCCCCAGATCTGCATAAGTCGTGGTTATCCTCGGCACAGATGACGCGGCGCCCGCAGCCGGTTCCCAGACTGAGCTTTGGAGCGACAAACATGCCAGTACTGACCCGATCCCAGCCAAAATCCCTCTCTTTGCTTCTCCAATGTTTGGGGGAATAATACTGCATTGTGTGCGGTCTGGTCGAGGGACACGATGGGAAAACGGTCAAGAAAAATAATGAGAAAACAAATGCTGGTCATGGAGAAGCGGCGAATGCGAAGAGGGGAATTATTTTGCCAGTTTGACCAATACAACTGTCAAAAATGTCATATTTCACATTAAAAGGTAATCCATTTTTACTTGCTAAAGACATACACTACAAACGAATCGTTGTTTCAGCATTTTGTGCTTATTGGTGCAAGAACAGGTCTGCTGGAGAGACTTTGAAAACAACAGATTTACTCTGTCATGCACTGCAAAAACACAATCTTATCAAGTATTTTTGGTCTAAATTTTAACATTTTAATAAGCTTGAAAGAAGACAAAACTAACTTACAAGTAACTTTTCAGCAAGAAATAGGCATTTGTTTTAAGTCAATAAATCCTTAATGTTGACTCAAAAGTACTAGATGCAGCGGCAGAATTTTTCTTTAATAACAAAACATTTTTTCCACGTTACGCGTGAAATTATCTGACAATTGAAATAGTGCATTGTATCAATATTAAATAATTATCTTGTTGATAGGTTACTTCTAAGTTAGTTTTCTCCTAATTCAAGTGTACAAGCATAGTCTCGCTGGAAACAATACAAAAATACTCGGTAAGGTTTTGTGTTTTTGCAGTCATGTCTTATAATAGTGTCATCTTCCATGGGCCAATATGTCTGACTTCAGTGCAAGGGCCCTATCGCAAGTAGTTTCCGGTATCCTCTTTATTTCACACTTAGTTTATAAGTAAATTTAAAAAAAAAAAAAAAGATTTTTTTCTTTTTTGTTTTCTCTGCCTCTGATTCATCCATTGAAAGTGTCTCAATAGTCTCTGAATCACCAAACTGTGTTCCTCTTGTCAGAGGGCATCTATTCTCCGTTTGCTCTTTCACGTCTCCAACTACCTTCTGAAGTAAACCAGAGTGCCTCAGCACAGAACACATTTATAGGGAAAACTATGCTGATGCCTGTAGGAATTTTTTGACATGATAGTTTTTGGGGTTAATAATCAAATGTATTGGTAGTCGGGAAGCATTACCCATGATGTTGTGTTTACTGATGCATCCAAACTGTGTGGTAAATGTTTCTAAATGTGGAGTGATTGACATGTGGACCTGTCACTTCTTTAAGTTCTGTGTTGGTCGAAGCGCTCCTGTTTGGTATAACGCATATAGACTGGTATGAAACTTTAACTGCGTCAAAACAGGTTTCACCATCTTGTTTTTTTTTATATATGTCCATAATTGGTGATCAACTGATCCTCAGGATCATTTACTTTTTTCCAAAGTAAATGTTTGTCAGAAAGTTACTTTGGCTACTGGTAAACGAAGCCACTCAAGTGCATCTTCATCGGCGCGGACAAAACGCCTGCATAGATTAAGTAACGTTGATGGGTTATTGCGCCGACTTTGAGGCAAACAATGGTGGATGTGTGCAGTGTCAGAGTTGTGACAGTTATGCTGGTAAATCTCTTGACATGTCTAAGTTTATTCTCTATGAAAGGGGTTTAAACTCGTTTTCGTTTTGGGCCAAATCAAGATCATGAATGCTCTTAAAGGGCCCGTTGTGCCACAATGGATCGATAAAACCTCTTCACAAGCTGTTAAAATATCAACAAATTCTTTAAATTAAATAATATTATTGAAAATTTTTTCAGTCCTTCCAGGATTTTGTGATTTTTTTTTGCAATAAAAATCAAAGTATTTGTAGTGCTAATTTGGAATTTTTATTTTTTAGCAAAATCTGCAGTAAATTCCCAATTATGTGTTCACGCTAAAAAGTGTGGAGATTTGTTAATTTTGTGTGAATTTCCATGCTAATTCTCAAAAAACTGGAGGGATTGATATAATTTGGCAGTAAACAGATAAAAACTGCATTAATTTGACTGATAGCATAATATTTGGGTCTAGAGTCTAGAGGGCCAGATAAAAAGCTATGGTGGGCCGAATTTGGCCCACGGGCCTCTAGTTTGACACGTGCTGTAGAACGATGTGGATGCTAGGACATCATTGTCTTAAGTTGGATTGAAATAAGCTTTTCTTGGTAAAATATTTTGAGGAGTGTAGATTATCAGTACAAAATGTGTTGAGAGAAGCGTCTTTAACATAAAGCTTTCTTCATCAAGACGAGGGATTAGGCCTTTGGCTTCTTCAAGATACTCAAAAGTCTTTTTCACAAAACACCGAGGCAGGATTAAGAGGCCTTCTGCTAGCCCTGTGCTGTTGCCAGGTAATAGAAGAGCATTAACTGCCCTGTGTAAGGGTGAGCTGGTGTTGCAGGTCAAGTGTGTGACTCGGCGACCACCGAACGCTTCGGTACGTCGTTTCCTGCCGCTCAGGCAGTGGAGTCTGTGGAGGCAGAGCAGAACGCTGCTCTTCGGTCTGGTGTGTTTTGCGAGTATCAGTTTTGGTGAAAGAGGATGTATGTTAGAAACACACATCGCTGAGGTCCACTTGCCGCCGCCATTTCATGACGCAGGCTTGATCTTTGAAAGCTCACGCATTTGCGACCAGTGGCGCCCCCTAGAGACGGGGCTCGTACTGCAGCCACTGTTTTGTGAACAACGCTGCAGAAACTACAAGGTAACTCACAGATGAACGAACAGAAACGTTCGACTTCTTTTGGAGTATTAAAGGGAACTAAAAGCAGAAACAGTCTGTCGTGTTGCATGAAGTTTCACAGCTTTCTGTGCTGCTAGACGCAATTTGCATTTGTGAGAGTAGAGAATCATCAGTGGCATCAGCTGTGGTGGAAATCCTCCAGCCAGAGATGCCCAGCCTGTTAAAGATGTTTCACACCATCCCGGTGTTAAACTGCCAGCGCTGTGAACTTTCTGGCTCCTGTGTTAATCGAAAACATACACGAGGTCAATTAAAAACACCCAAAAAAGATTTAACTGTTTGGTGGGGACCTGCAGACACAAAGATCTTGTAGTTCTGCACTAAACCGTTTTAGGAAGATCAATTTCAAATCTGCCTGAGAGAAGTTTCATATGCTTTTAAGAACAACAACTCAATTCATCATTTGGTTATTCTAGTTTCATTAAGAATCCTAATCCTAATCTAGATGAGCTCCAACCTAACTGAGCAGCACCAGAACCCAAATTACAAGATTTGATGAATATGAGCATTTATGATTATCTTCATAACTTGTAATATTTTTCTTCAAAGGAAAATATATTGATATTCGCAAAAAAAAAAAATAAAATCTTACCAAATATTATTGGTCTAGTTTCTAGTGCAAACATCTTAGTAAACTTGAAATAAGATAAAACTAACAAGTAACTTTTCAGCACAATATAGAAGCTTGTTTTATAAATAATTGCTTAATATTAAAGAAAAAGTTGTTTTTCTTCCATTGATATATTATTTATTGTTATAAGTGAATTAATCAGTCAACTGACTGTACTTTTTCTTCAATATTAAGGAATTATTGACTGAAAGTAAGCTTCTATATCTTGCTGAAAAGTTAGTTTTGTCTTATTTCAAGTGTACAAAGATATTTTCACTAGAACCCAAACCAATAATACTTGGTAAGATTTTGTGTTTTTGCAGTGTAGGAAGGTCTTCAGGTGATGAAAAAGTTTAATTACAGTTACAAAATCAAAGTAGGCAGAGACCATATGCAGGTACAGAGCTGAAGAGATTAAAATGATTAAAATTTGATCTGCAATATTGACATATGGACAGTGAATCTGATGTGTACGTCACCCCCAACCTCCACTTCCTGTGTGAATAATCATTGGCTGCTGTATAAATGATCAACCAATCAAATTAAATGTTAACAGAGTAGTGTTAGCATAAATTATCAATGTGTTTTTTTTTTTAAAGACTGGAGTTGTTTTCAGTGGTAGGAGTCTGCTGTGGTTTCAGACGCTATCAGACGAGCCGTTTGCAGCAACCTCTGGGTCCAATTAATCATGATTTATATTCTGTAGAATGAAGATAAGATACTGCAGACACCTTTTACCCTCATTTCAGTTTCTTTTTTAACTATCTCTCTAATGACAAGCGCAGCACCTCAAAGGACCCCTTATTGGACGAATCCTCATCCTCCAAACACGGTTTGAAGACTGACATCTGGACGGTCGTTAAAGACGGAGTCTGGCTAACAAAGCAAAACGCATTAAAAGCACAGTCTTGCATTCAAATAACAGCCGTGGAAATGCCTAATGTGTCAGGTTATGCAATCTATTAATCAGCCTGAATGCCAAACAAAGAAACAAAACAGAAGTGCTGCTGTCAGGCTGAATGAGCAATCACATTTTCATTACACTTTTCAGCATCTTGCTGATCAGCAGCCACTCTGCCGGTACGGCGATTTCCTCCAGTCACGTAATAGTGACCACTCAGTTTGACATCGGCTGCATAATGCTACAGTTCGAATAGTTAATCAGTCTTCGTGCAGTGATGCTAGCTCTAGGAGTAAAAAGAGAGGCAGGGAGTCGTTAGCTTTAAATCTTGCCACGGTAGCCGGCCGCTGCGCACATCCTGTACTCTGCGCAGTACAGTACAGGATGTGCTGTACTGTACATCCTGTGCTGCCAGGTTCTGTTTGAGTTCAGAACCTGGCAGACGTCAGGATTTTAAGATTTTCTTCTACCAGCGCGGACAAAGAAACGACATGGCCCTGCTGAGAAATAACTGACAGGAAAACAAAAGCAGTCTGAAACAAAGTTCGAAAAACAAGAAATCCTACAAAGTATTGTTGATCTAGTTTCTAGTACAAAAATGTTAGAACACTTCAAACACACGTGTCAAACTCGAGGCCCGTGGGCCAAATCCGGCCCGCCATGGCTTCTTATGTGGCCCTCTAGATTCTAGACTAAACACTAAGTGTGCTCAATTATGACGTTATCAATCAAATTAATGCAGTTTTTTTTTATTTGTTTACTGCCAAATCTTATCAATCAGTCCCTCCAGTTTCTTGAGAATTATCATGGAAATTCACGCAAAAACAACAAATCCCCACAATTTTTTTTGTGTGAACAAATAATTGGGAGTTTATTGCACATTTTGCTCAAAAATTGTCAAAAACCTTCTGACTTGTACTAAACAGCTGCCTCAGCTTTAATTAATGTCAGGTTATAGTCCATGATCTAAAAAGTCGTATTTACCGTCATAAATAAGCCGAAATATCGCAAATATTTCCAAATTAGTACCATAAACATTTTGATTTTTATTACAAAAAAAAAATCACAAAAAGAATCACAAAATCCTAGGAGAACTGAAAAGATGATCAATAATATTGTTTCATTTTAATAATTTATTGATATCTTAGTTTCTGAACAGGTTTTATCGACACCTTCTGGCACCACCAGAGCATTCGTGATCTTGATTTGGCCCAAAATGAAAATGAGTTGGACACCCCTGACTTAAAACAAGACAAAACTAACTTAAAATACATTTTCAGAACGATATAGGAGCTTGTTTCAAGATAATATTTCTTTACTATTTATCTATAATAAAGTATTAGTTCCACTGGCAGATTATTTCACTTATAACATGGGAAAAATGTCTCATTAGTAAAATAATCTGCCAGTGAATCTAGTACTTTGTCATCAATATTTAAACAAGCTGAAAATTTACTTTTAAGTTAGTTTTGTCTTATTTTAAGTGTTCTAAGATTTTTGCACTAGAACCCAGATCCAAAATACTTAGCAAGATTTTGTGTTTTTGCAGTGCGATAAAGTTTGCTGCCTGTAGCAAAAAGCACGATTTGTTTAAAAAAAAAAAAAAAACTCGCCTCCCTACGGATATTTTCAGAGGTAAATCAGGTGTTCCCCTCAGCTGAGTGGGTTACTCTAACGTTGTCAGCGTCGAGTGAGAACATAGGAAAATTAAATTACTATATAACCAGCTTATATTAAAACAATCATTCAATCTCCGAATGTGGCAAAACCTCATCAGGATAATTGTCAGTTGTTTGCATGCAAGCAAATCGGGAGGCGACAACGATGAGGCCCAATAAATGTGATTGGGCCCACAGATAACGTATAATCCTATTAGATTTAACCTAAGACGCTGAACAGATTTACACAATTCCCTACTTATTCGTTTACATGTGTGTGAGTCTGTGTGTGTATGTTTGTATTGCATGAGTTACAATTGGTATGCAAGGAAAACACAATGTGATATTGTGAAATAGGAGGTTAAACAAGGTTTGAACTGTACAGTAAGGAGGTTTGCTTTTGTAAAATGTAAATACTGAAAGTGGGTCTAAGTCACAAGCGTGTTTTTGTACTTATTGGTCACATTTGATGAGAGGAACTGAGTGATATCAAACCATTTTCAGACTAAACATTTATATATATTTGTTTTAAGGCAAGTTATCTGTTTGCACCAAATACAAATCTGAAACGGACTAAACTAAATAAATGATCCCTATAAGAAAACAAGCTAAAAAGAAACTGACGTTACAAACCTAAATACACTGAAAACCTACATCAACACTTCACAGAGTGAAATATGGAGTCGACACCAGCATGGCGTCCATCCATCTGCCTTAAATTAACATGTTTAAAACCAATATGCTTTAAAAATCCTAATCATTTTAACCTTTAAGAAACAAACCAACAAACAGAGCTACTAACATGGATTATAACTGAGAGTAAAAATGGTAGAAAGCGTCATTCATCGTCGTAGTAATGTAAAAAAAAAATTTAACAAAATGTAAAACCTGACAAAACTGCTTGTGTGTAAATAGAAAAGCAACAATTATTTATACTTCTACTGAAGTAGCATACTTACAATTATGATTATTGTTTATAGAATAAACACCAAATAAATGTATCAAGTCTAACAAATGAGGTGCTATAATTGGACCATCTGCGTTAAATTAATGGGACGCCGAGCGGATCATATGATGTTGGATGCTTTTCCAAGTCCAGAAATATTTCTAAATGGTCGAGTTTGTCTTACTTGTAGGCAAAAGCAAAATGGTAGCAGCCTTCGTTCAACCAGCTGCAGTGTGCAGTAACAGGTGGGGGAGGGGACAAGCTGCATTTTTCTCTGTTCCACACCGTCAGAGAAAACACACCTTACTCTGGAACTTTCTCTGGCATCTTATTAAACCTTTAAGTTTAATAAGAGCCGGTGATCCAGCCAAACTTGCAGTACCGTAACTCCGCCACACGTAGTGCTGTTTGAAAAATTCCAACAGTTTCTGAAAGGGGAGACGTTGCGTTTTCCAGCCAATATCGGGTTATTGCGATAATTTTTTTTTAGTCACAGGACATTTAAAGAACTGCGTAGAATTAAAATAAGTACAAATATCCAGGTGGACATTTTAAATTTAGAGGTAAAGGGTTTTAAAAGGACTGTAAAACCAAATAAAACTACAAAAATGTAAAACCTTCATACGGGTAACACCTCATAGCTAGTCCCATCAAATAGCTGAAAGTAACGGTGAAGGTATTCCAATAATAAGTGTGTTTATTGTACCACGTGACTACTTCATAAACTTATTGATAATCAGTCAAAGCCAGTCTCTTCCGATCTACTCTATAAATGATAACTCCCTGATTATTGTTACGGATGGTATCTACCCCTCCAATGGAAGGCACTAGGAATGGTTTGTGTGTCCTTGGATTTTCATCGGCTCGACTCGACCGACAGCTGGATAACACAGAGCCGTCTACCTGCCTGAGCAGACTGGAGTCCAGGTGTGCGGCTCGCTGCCCGTTTGTCCTCACAGTCCTTTCTGAGTCGACACAGCACACAAAGGGAAACTCTGCTGTGTTGGACTCTCACGCCTAATGTCCCCACAGGAGAAACAGGCCGGATGTTGCTCTCTTATCCAGGTAGAGCGTATTTGCTGTCACAGTTCCTTACATCACTACTAAAACCCGTTACTTTCTGACTTTTGATTCCATTTCTGCCTAGTGTGTTGTACTAAAGGTACAGATATCCGACCCAGTACACAATGTTGAACAGCAAGAAGGACGTGGGGAAAAACACACGTGAGTACGCGTCCAGTTCCAGTAGGTCTATGTGGACTCTTCCTCTTCTCCAAGCGCCTCCTTTGCATTCTTCAAAGCAGCAAAAGAAGCTCTGGCAGTCTTTCCCATCCAGACACTCGTAGACACATGCGTCCTCGAACTCCTGCCAGTACATGGCGTTGTTTAGAGCGATGACGGTGTGCGGTGAAGGTCTCACATCCAGCACAGAGAAGTTCTGAAACACAAGATGTTGTAAAATTAGATTGAATGTTTCACAGCTAAAAAATACGTTGAATTTCCAGGGAAATGAACAGTTCTGTTATACGCAGTGCCAAGCCCCCTCCTCGCCTCGCTAACACTGGACCAACTCTCCATACAATGGGTACTGAGGTTCGTTAAGACTGCAGAGTTTCATCCTGATCAGGACAGTCACATGGTTGTCATGGAGGTCCAACGGACCTGGAGGTTTCAGTTGATCTCCGTCTTTAATTTTAGTGCAACAGAATACCAAACCAGACCATCAGTGACCAATGAATGACAGACTGCTTAAAGAAGGTATTAGTAAGTTTCCTCCTGAAAACTTGCTAACTCCGGAGGTTGGGTGCCAGAGCAGTCACTCATCCAGCGGCCTGCTGTGGTTTTGAGTTAAAAAATGTTCAAAGTTGACAGGAAATTTGAAAATATCACCTGATAATTATGTGTTAGTGAAAGATTGGAAGATTAATACCTGAACACCAACTATAAAGTCTTAAAAAATGCAAACATTAAAAAAAAAAAAAGCTTAAATAAATAAGCAATGCTAAGCCTGGTGGGGGCACAAGGAAAGCCTGGTGGCCCGCCAGACTTATAATACACCGAGGGAAAACGTGAGACGGATAGAACTAAAATCGGAGAAACCATTTCTAGAAACGCACAACTGCAGAATGATGAGCAAAACAAGAATATTTACATTAAATGAACAATGAAAGAAACAATACATTATTTACAAATCAGGGCAGATGGAGCATATTTTAATTTAATCCCTTTAGTTAGTCAAACCATAACAAAAGATAAACAAATTTTGAAGCACACCTGGTGTGGTGCAGTCCCAGAACTAATAAAAATTTATTTGCATCGAATTCTTAGAAAGGTTTCAAGCAACAAAGACAATTTTTTGCATTCATTCATTTAATCTGAGATTATATTGTATGCCCACTTTAGCTGTAATCTTGCTTCAGTGAGAAACATCTGTAATTTGGAGTTGCATTTTATCTGTACAGAATAATAACATGATTCTGCAGCTTCAAGAATTGACATTTGTTTACTCGTGTTGGAAAAACTCAATGGCGATTGTATGCTACAGTCTGTAGTGAATCCCCAAAGGACGAGTCCTTACAGTCCGGACCTTGACCCTAACAAGATGATAAATCACCACTTGCACCAATGGCATGAAGCTGTGCGGTGTAGACTTTGTGTCTCCTAAGTGGGCGGGGTTTCACTGTTGTAAAAGTGGGGCTGTCTGGGTGAATGACGGAGTAATTTGTGTTGCGTGATGTTACAAGTGGAAGTCTGTGAGGTAAAAAAATAAATGTCTAAATGAAATTTACGTTCTACTTGGAATATAGGTTCATGTTCTCCTTTTGCTTTAAGATGTTCTCATCTTTGCAGAAATATAGACTTTAAACTGAATGAATTTGCTCCAAATTAATTGAGCTTAATGACAGTATGTGACAAATGATTATTTGTTACATTAGATTAGAAACCCACGGCTTGCCGTTGATCCAAAAACGAACGTTGAATGTTTCCATTTCAACTTTAGATCTCTCTTTACCTAATACATCAATTTATCCATTCGGTGAATATTTATTTATTCATCATATTTTTTGTTGAAATCAGTTTTCACTTTGACAATATTACGCCTTCTCCTTTTTTCCCGGAGGTTTTCTCCAGATGACGTCTTAATTTCCCAACGGTTTTGTCGAGTTAATCTCAATAAGTCAAACGACATAAATTTGAAGGATGGAATTAAACTCATCTCATGATCTCGAGAAAACAAACTTTGTTTTTTTTATCTCGAGAAAATCAGCTAATCCAATGGGAAAAAGTATGAGGAAAACATATTTTTTCAGCTTCTGTATTAAAGGGGATTTTGTTTAGTAATTCTCTTTTGTCCTTAAAGCCAAATTTTGTTGATTGATTTTGAAAGCAATACAAAAGCAGCACATCCAAGGAGGTTAGTGCTTTTTAAAGACACTGTAGATCTTTGATACAATTAAATAAGTGAATTTTTGTTTCGGCTAGGTGGCTAGGCTAACATTTGGGGCTTGAGGTATGCTGTAGTTCTATGTTATATATAAAAACCCGCTGTAGGGCTGTAACACCCACAACCTCTGGTGAGTCAAATTAAAGGACGGATGCGTAAGTCACAAATTAGTTTTAATCCTAGTTGGAAACCCTAGAATAAAAGCTTGACTGACACACATGAAGAATCACACTCAGGCCGAACTCACCAGCTTTTTAGGTTTCATGTAGCTTGGCCTCCGAATGCTGTATGAGTAGTAATTTAATGTTGCGTACTCCATCAAGGCAGCAAAGACGAACAGGAAGCAAACGGTGACGAAAAGGTCCATGGCGGTGACGTAAGACACTCTGGGTAACGACGTCCTGGCCACACTACTGAGAGTGGTCATGGTGAGGACTGTGGTTATCCCTGAGAGAGCAAAAAGGGGAAAAAAAATGCATTCAGTCGGAGCAAAATAACTATTTTTTTTTATTTAACAAAATCACTGTACTCCTCAAAGTCCTTTTAAAAATCAATCAAAGCTGAGCACCTTTTAAATGTACACTTTTTCAGGTCGATCTGAGTTTCTGGGTGCGGTTTTGATTAAAGAGCTGAAAACTGAAAACTTTATAAAACTCTTTAAGCTCGTATCGACGCACTTAATGAGAACATCTTTTAGTTTCTTATACTCAAGTTTTTCCCTTCATGAGTTTTAACGCCGATCAGGACGGGGGAAAAATAAATAAATAAAACATCTGTTACTGTTTCATTGACGTTCCCATGGTAACCAGCTGGCATCTCACACTATTTCTTTATCCCTGGGCTGCCACTGTGATTGCCCTCACCCTCCTTTCTGCCAATGTTGTGGCAAACATTTGAAGGTGTTGCCATAGCAGCGGGTAAACACCTGAGGAGCGTCCATGTTGACTGATTCCTCACAGGAAATGAATCGTTTTCTTCAGTAAACCTGTTGACTTTGGTAATTTTATGCATTCATTGTCTTCCTCCTGCATCCTTATGTCATTGTAATTGATGAACATCTTTAAAGAGATTGGGATTTTTTTTCACCTACAATCAAGACCGTCAGAAGAGTTGTGACAAAAACTAAATGACATCGATTTAACAGTTTAGCTGCATTCAGACTCAATATCAGCAGCCATAACTTAAACCTTAAATCAGTCTCAAATGCGAGACATTGGTGGCCAACATTGTGATTAGTTTGAATTTTCCTCATTTCTGTGACACAGTGAATTGAATTAAATTGTGAATGAATTTTGCCTCTCGTCTCTACAGCAGAGCTTCAGTTTGAACAGGTTTCAATATTTACATCAGCATATCAGTTAGTCAGAGGTCTGAACTTTGACTGGGTCATGACCACGCCTCTTTTCTTTTGTTGTTCAGGCACCGAGAGGACCGGAGGCCGCTCCAGAAGCAGTGCAGGGCATTCTGGGTAAATACAACCAATACAAACGCTAAGAGTCTAGTGCTAGCGGGAAAAAAGATGAAAGAGAAATACTTACAAACACTAAAACCTGACACCACTCAATCTTTGGTTATAATTTGGGAAGAGGGAAGTTGCGCTCATGTCTTCTTCAGAGGTTTCCGTGTCGTTACAATCAGGCGTCCCTGTTGCAGCGCCACCACAGGTGAGGAAGTGGAACAGGTTTTCCAATTCCTTTGGGTTATTTCACACTGCGCAGTGTGAAAATGAAACGCAGCAGCTGAAAATGTAGCAAATGTTGCAACTTTGGTCCCCAATTGAACTGAATTTACCAGAATATCAGGTGTGAAGACGCCATTAGATGCAAGTTCTCACACCTGAGCTGTGATGCCACATTTGATATTTTCTCCTGGCAGCTCTTCTAAGCAAACCGTGATATTTCAGTCTTTATCTGATGTAGACGTCAGGAACTTTAACGTTTATCATGCAAACTAAGTCCTATAACGTCAGAGATGGAGCTTTTCCATCTACAACCATACACAGTCTGATCTGCGGGGAATTTACCAAAATGATTGCCAGCCAGCTATCTTAAATGTTTTCCACTGAAATATTTCCTCAGCGTCCAACGATAGACATCAAATAGATTGAAGAATGTCTTCTAACCCTTCCAGGATTGATGGGCAGCAACAATTTCTTCTCCAAGCTGTTTTGCTAATGTTTTTCCTGCTGGCATTTTGTCAACACACACCTGTGCGCTGTACGCTGCAGAAACTCCTGCTGGTATGGAGTCGGTTACACTTCCTGATGATTATTTAATTGAGTGCATTTGCTTAGAAGCACCTGGATGCTAATTTGTCTCTTACATCCCGGGATGGCACCGAGGTTCCCCCTTTGGTTTTTCCCAATTTTTTCAGTGTAATAATGATGGAGCACGATGACAGACACCACAGCGCCAAGGCACAACACAACACAGATGTTGGCTAATGGCGCAAACGACACAGATCAAATTCAATTCAAATTCAAAAATATTTTAATGATCCCAAACGGAAACTAAATGTTGTTGTAGCTTGTATTAATTCAAATTCTTCAAAGCGTTATTGCAGATGGTGATGGCTGCTGGCAGGACAGATCTCTTGTATTGCAGCGAATAAGTAAATAAATACGATCATACATAAACTCATCTTTTGAAAACACACTGAAAAAAGCAAACAGACGATTCAACTTAAATATATTGTGTTAACTGGTCACAAGCAATCAAATTAAAAAGTAAATTTATTACGTTGTTTAGGTTGTTATGTTAAACAAATGTAAATAAAGTAATTTTGACAAACTTACTTTGATTTTATGTCAGAAATGAACATAATTTTTTTTTTAAGTTGGAGCTTCATTCTCTTTTCTCAGTGCAGTTGCAGATGAGCGTAGGAATTAATTATATGATTAATAAAGTCAATAGTGAGAAAAAGTAAAATCATTTACCTTTATAAATGCCAGTGGTCTGCACAACAACAGAAAGAGCATGCACAAAAATAAAAACGGCACAACAAGACCGCAGCAGCGCTGGTGAACAGAAAAAACGAATTCATTGGGGAAAAAAAAGTGATATGAAATGATGAATAAAATGTAATCAACAAAATGTAGAAATTTTGCAATTATGTTCTGAAATGTAAATGACCTAGAGCTGTTCTGGCTGGAGTGGCATCCTTTTTGATCCAGAAGGAAACCCAGGAGAGAACCACGGTGAGAATGCAGGGGATGTAGGTCTGGATGGTGAAGTAGCCCATCCTTCTGCTCAGGTCAAAATACACCGTCATCACCACGTAGTCACCTGAGGTTACAAATATTACAACAGTTACCAAAAAACGTGTAAAAATGAGCAAAATACACACGTTGAAAGTCGAGCAACAGAGCTGAGTCAGTGAGTCGCACCTGGAAAACCTTCCCGGTAACAAACCAAACACAGATTTTATTACAGATTTTATTAATAAGTTAATCTAAACCATTTATGTGAATCTTGTCATTTCCATTCCACACGCTGCTGCTGCAGCTTCCAGACGTGTCATTCTGATTGTGCAGACTGCTTGTTTTTCCTAATGGAAAACGTGAGCCGTGTCTGGCGTTGCGTCCAAAAATGCGGCGCCCTAATAGAGAAGCGTGTTGCGTCCAGTGTGTTGAGTCACTGTGAACGCCACACCACCACAGAGCAGATTACTGCAGAGTCATTGGATCAGAACCGGTTCCTGTCCTGCTGCGTGTGCTCGCGACTTGAGAAATAAGCTAAGCAAGAGGAAACAAAAGGGAATTTTGATGCAAGTGTGATACTAATTATGCGCTCCTGTTCTAAATATGAATGTTTTTTGGCATTAAGGATGTGTGACTGATTGTGTTCAGTGCCTCCACTATCCGCAACCTTTTCAGATTTTTTATTTTATTTTTTTACATTTAAGCCTTCTAGTGGTCAAATAATCGTAAGCCCGGTTTATCTTGTGAACAAATTCCATAAACTACAGAGTTAAATGTAAAGGAAGCTAGATGCCAGGTCGTTGTTTCCCTCTGGCAGCGGAGTCTTTCCTGCACGGAAACCAAAACACAGACACTAAAAACAGTAAGACAGATGTATGACAGTAAATGTGTGGTGAAAATGTTTCGGATCAGGGTTTTACTGGACAGTCATTTAAACCTTTAAACTGTTAAGAAATGGATTCAGAGGGAAAGAAAATATTCTCAACGTTTTAAGATTTGTGTGAAAATAAGATGGGAGGAAATTTTAGATAGTCTGAACACAGAATTATGTCTGGTAATGGATGGCTCTACTTTAGCATGCTTAAAAAAAAACACATTATTGTATCTTTGCTAATGTCTTATTTTCATATTTTACTTCCTCTTGTCTGTTATTTCTTCTCAACTCTTATCCACATAATTTTTCTACTTTGTCTTTTTGTCAACAACATAAACAATACTGTGCAATGGAAAAGTAGCGAATGAAAATCAAACAATAACTAAAAGCACATCATGATTCATGTCATTCAGGGTCAAACAGAAATAAACTTAATGCAGCCACTTTCTAATTTAGTTAACTTTACACATGAATGGAAGCCTACTAAGAAAACATTGAATTATCTGCAGCGTTAGATTAAATGTGAAGCTCAGAACTTCATCACTACGTTCAAACTTGTTTTATTCTCGCCTCTTCGAAACCAAGAAGAGAAATACAGCGGCAACATAAATGTTTATAGTTTGCATTTCCTTAAACTCCAATCGTTTTTTGTTACAATGGTGAACATTGTGCAAAATTTTGAAATTAAGCTCTTTTTATTTTATTTGACATAAAGTTCTGAAAGTGAACCATCCATGCTAATCTGATCTCCTAACTTTTGTCTTACATGTAGCCATTTATGGTTCTGCTCATAAATCTTTGCAACTTGAAGGAGCGTTTTGGTGTTCAGATGGAACAGTCTCATGCGTGTCCACACCGATCGGCAAAATGTCTCCAGGTCGTAAGCGTCGGACTTTACCCGCCGTCGTCTTTATGACGTCCGTTGTGTTTCTGAGGCCCATGAAGTCGAACTGGTACAGACGCCAGGACTTCTGATCGGCCGCCTCCACCGAGTTCTTCCTCCACCTGTAAATCATCTCGTCTTGCGAGTATCCGTCTGGAATTACACAGAGCATGTGTGTGTGTGTTTGTGTTTCCTGGCGCTACATGGCATATCCTAATGATCGATCCCCACACACACGCACGCACACGCACACGCCCACACACACAGACAGAACTGGGGCCACCCAGAGCTACATTTGTCTCGAGCTGGAGGTTGGCTCAATGAAAAGCCCAGCCTGGAATAAAGGCGCTACAAAGTCAAAAAGGAGAAGAAAAGTGAGTTGAAAGCTTTGGCTCAGTAATGTGGCCAGTCGATCTTGTTGTGGGTCTCAAACTTCGCACAGCGCAAACCGAGCCTTGGGAGGGTTTTTACAATCAGTCATTGCAGGTTAATGTTGGGGTTTCTTTGCCAAACTCCTACTGGAGACATTATCATCTCCAGTAGAAACACTGACTGAATTATAATCATGCTTGATAGTGATTTAACGTAATCAATTTTAAATAATTGTTGGGAAAATATTGCTCTAATCGGTCATAATTCATCAACTAATCCCCATTTAACGCTAACTATTTGATTAAATCAAACACAACCTCATCGCTACACTCACTGCATGATTGGTTTGGATGTTCAGCAGGTCGTTTGCATAATGATCGGTTCATGAGAATACTCCTGATTTATAAGTATAACATTTTCAGACGACATAATCATCAGGACCAAACGTCACGCGCAGACGTCTCGTCTAGTTTGATTGTACCTCTCTGGAATCAAAGACAGTTGGCAAGACGATCACAGTCCCTTCAGAAGGCGACTCGTTCTCCTCAAACTGGGTCAAACACAGAAAACACACATGCTACTCTACACTAACTCTCAAAGGTGTACACACACCTGTTAAAAATTGCACCGTGTTTCAAATTATTATGCAAATTGGATTTAAGTGTCATAAAGATAAAATTTTTTGTTGTGTTATTAAATGTATTGATGGTATTGTGTGTCAGGGCTCTTTGAATCACTATAATTAATTTCAGAGAGCTGGTTGATTAGTTTGTCAAGAGAGCTCAATTAAAGGAAATCTACTTAAGAAGGATGTTCCACATTATTGAGCAGGCCTCAGGTTTCAAGCAATATGGGAAAGAGAAAGGATCTCTGCTGAAAATTATCAAATAGTAATGTGTCATATGACAAGATATGAAAACATTAGATATTTAACAAAAACTGAAGTGTTATCGTCGCACTGTGAAGAGATTTGTGGTTGATTCAGAACAAAGATGGGTTTGTGCAGATAAAGGCATAATGAGGAAGGTTCTGTTAGACAAATTCATCGGATTAAGAGAGCAGCTGCTAAAATGTCCTTACAAAGCAGCAAACAGTTATTTGAAGCTGCTGGTGCCTCTGGAGCCTCCAGGTGGAGGATCCTCCAGAGGCTTGTTGTGCATCAACCTACTATTGGACAACCACTAACCAGAGCTCACAAGCGGAAACGGTGGCAGTGGGACCAACCGTACATGAAGAGTCATTTTCAAACAGACTTGTTCACTTATGACTGCTGTGCAACCCTGGAGGGTCCAGATGGACGCAGCAGTGGATCGGTGGTGGATGGCCACCACTTCCCAACACGGCTGTGACGTCAGCAAGGAGGAGGCAGAGTCATGCTTTGGGCCGAAATCATGGGGAGAGAATCATTAGTCGGCCCCTTTAGGGTCCCTGAAGGTGTGAAAATGACCTCAGCAAAGTATCTGGACTTTCTGACTGATCACTTTCT
>CAEGAE010038564.1:0-56165 GCA_903067095.1 Girardinus metallicus
GAGGGAGCGGGAGAGAACGGCTGGCCGAAATTAGCGTTCATAAATCGGATTAGCCTTGAGCTAAACGCCGCTTACACAGTGGAGCTCTAGTGCCCAGCATGAAGCTGACGTCATTGTCGTATCAACGCATGCGCGATCTGATCTCCAAATGATGCCCCGCCTCTTCCGTGACATCACTCTCACATACAAACGTTGAGTCCCTCTCACATAAGGTGAGTATATGTTTTACTAGTTTATATGCGCAATCTTAGTCTTTTATGTATGCGTGTGAGAAAAAAAATTGTGTAACATTTTAATAGTATATATGTGCAATTTTAATGTTTTATGTGTGTATGTGTGAGTTTTTAGTAGTGTGTGAGAGACAAAACATAGTTTTTGTCCTAAATGGCCCCTCAGTCAAATCCTGTCGCTAACATGAACACAAACACTATAAATGGCTGTGCAAGGTGAGAGTTCCTCTATTAAACTGACTAAAGATGAAAACAGAAACAGAAAGCTGGAGTATAGACATTTTTCATAATGGCCTGCTCACAAATAGATAGGCTGTTTGTGATCCTGCCTCATTATTATTACATTGAATTAATTTCAGATTTTTGTATAACTTTTCTTCAAGTTAACAAAGTGAGCTATCATTGTTACAGGTTAATTTTCTAAACTACAGAAAAGTAACTGTTAGACAAGCTCAAATGTGAAAAACTGGACTGATGCGATAGTAACACTGCTGTTATTTTAGATTTACCAATGTTTTATTTTATCTTTTTTTTATCCGAATACCCGATTAATCGTAAGAATAATCAATAGATTACTCGATTACTAAAATATCTGTTTACAACAGCCCTAAAGAACAAAATCATTATTTGAAAACTGCATTTTGTATTTTCCTCAGAATATTTTTTGCAAAATACTTGGTGATCTGAAACATTTTAATGCATCAAAAAAAGGAAAAACAGAAGAAATCTGTAACATCCCTGAGCTAAAGTCTACGTTAAAGATATGTCTTAAAATACAGGTATTATAGAGGAAATTAGTGATCCAAAAAGATAACGAAAGTGAAAAATCTCAATAATTCAGTTGTTTATATTCCCTTAAACCTATTTAGAAAAAGCAATTCTTTAAAATACAACTAACTACCTCCCAGGTTATATACCAAATTTGCTGAATAACAAGTTTTATTTGTGCTTCCCTTGCAGTTCCTTTCACCTTCTGGACTTTAGATTAAGACATATCTGCGCCTCCATTGCACTGCCAAATACCAGAAATCCACAGCTTTAGCAAATGCTTATGTATGAATTATTGAGGCAAACACTGCTATTTGCTTTTGGATGTATGGTAGAATAAAATCTTCCACAACTACTAGCAGCTGAGGGGAAGAAAGGAGGGAGAAGTTTAAAGAAAAAAAGTGAGAGGAAGAGAAAAGCCAAGAGAGGAAAAAGCCTCGTCTTACCTTCCAGCACTGTGAGCTTGGCATTGGCGTTGATCTCGCCAACGCTGTTAGTGGCGGTGCACTCGTAAATGGCTTCGTCTCTGTGGGTGCGCAGCGGCTGGATCCGCAGCACGGAGCTCGCGCCGTCATCGAATTCAATCACCTGTGGATGGGAAAAGCACAAGGAGAGAAAAGTTGGCTTTCTTTTCCAAACATGTATTGCATATATAACCAGTTTGGGAAAGATTGTTGTTTGATCTTTCCACAAACTCTTTCATGTGCTCTCACATGCTGCCCCTCCTGCTAAAATTTGAAAGTTTTCAGCAGGTGCGATCCGAAAACAGTGAGAATTCCCACCTAAGATGTTCCCCTTATTTTCATAGGTGCTTAAAAGAAGGAGGGGAATACTTCAAGGGAGTGCATGACCAGATTGGGTGAAGCTCAGGAAGAGGAGGAGGAAGATGGAGGAGCAAAAACGCAGGAGAGGATGAAGGGCGACTGGGGAAAAAGAAAAAATATCAAGAAGGAGCCAGATTAAAGGGAAGTGAAGTTTTTAGGTTTTCACTTGGAGTAAAAGAGAGTTGATTTGACTTCCAAAAACTGGATGTGGCACAAAAGCCTTGCAAAAGTATTCCCACTGCTTGAACATTTTCACATTAAGTCTGGGTTTTTAGAATCGGTTTTTGCTGTAATTCTGCTGGCGCTCGTCTCTATAAGTTTTGCACATCTAAAGATGGAAATATTTTCTCATTCTTCTTTGCAAAACTGATCAAGCTCAGTGAGACTGGATACAGAAAATCCCCAGACATAAATGTTCAATCATTTGGGTCTGAACTTTGACTAGGCCTATCAAACACATCAGTAACTATGCCGTTTTCCTGATGGAAGGTGAAAATCCTCTCCAGGTTTAAGATTCATAAATTGACCAGACTAAAATCTCACTGTCTAATAATGATTTTGTGCAAAAACTGTAATAAAAATATTTCATATTTCTCATAGATCAATTCAAATCTGTACAAGGAAGCATAATAGGTCATAATTTGCAGCTGTTTTTGCATTTACATTCCTTTATTACCCACCTCGAAGCGCTGGGAGCTGACTTTCTTGCCCTTCTTCATCCAGGTGATCCTCGGCCTCGGCTCTCCTGTGGACCGGCACACAAACGATGCAACCCCTCCTGAGATGCCAGTCTGATCCTCGGGGGTTTTGATAAAACTCGGCTTGCCTGGGAAGGTAAGCAGAACAGAAGGGGGGAAAGGTGAGAGTAGTGTTTTTTTTTTTTTTCTACCACCTGCATTTTAAAATGTGGCAAAACCTCAGATATCACTTTCCCCTCACAATAGCAGGCATGAGACAACTCACAAGGGCATTGTTACTGTGAACACCTGCAGCTCAGTCATGGGAAAAATAATCCAGCCTTTTGTGTCTGCCTGTCACTGCATCATGTTGAATTTCTAACATTTATGTGTTTTTCTTTCCTCTTTTAGGATGATACACCTAAACCAGCTGCCATCCCCCACAATCCAAACACGGCAAACTACTGTGTTCAGACTCTGTTCATCCTTCAGACTTCACAGATTATATGTGTTTACAACAACACTGTGCCCTGCCATGGAGAGTTCCTCCAACTGTTTTCCTCTCTCTGCCTTCAGGGGTTTTTACTGGGCACCACACCCAGAATCATTGTGTCCAAAACAATGAGGGCTGCATTTCATTGACAGACTGTCAAAACTGACATGACGATACAATGAGCACACCTTGAGCTCCGTGATACAGCCTCCCCGTGCAGACATGCATAATCCCGGCTTCGAGAACGTGAGCCATTGTCCTCATTAAGGCCTCTGTCAGCTCATGTTTCATCTGTGGAGTCGTTAAAGAGGCAGGTGGGGGAAGGGAGATCACCTGAACCGCAGACGGAGGCATGCACAATGGAGGTAAATCATTACGCCGTGAATAAATAGGAGCTGCTAGTGTTCCCTCATGAGATTGTGGAAAAATATGGGAAAGGGGCAGGTCAATATCCAGTTAGCATAACTCTGCACCGCATTCACACCTGGAGGGAGCCTGCAGTGATCAGCTTTTCCAGGTCCACCTATCAGGTCACCAGTCTCTATCTTTGCATTGTTGAAAAAGAAGAAGAAATGTTGCAAACTGTTGTTGTTTGGGATCACTTTCTCACCTCGAGGGATGACACACCAATGATGTAAAGAAAATAGATACTGCAGGTCTGCAGGCCCTGAAGTGCGAGAGAATGCGTAACACCTTCACGTCACTCTGGACGGTTTTGTACACGTCTAAATACAGCTGGTCAGAGACAGGGGCCATCATTAGGTGAAACACCAGCCAGAAAATCTGCAGGTTTCAAATATTTCCTGTTTAGCTAATGGAAATGTACCTGTGGTTTTGTCGTCAAATTATACTGACTATCTCTTTATATATGTTGATTCTGAATTAACCAAAAGCAAAAGTATGACAGGAAAAAACAATTAATTATCCCTGAAACAAACTTAAGGAACATATTTATTTTATTACAGTCTGCCATCAGTTGATCCATCCATCAATCTTGTGATCCACTCATCCATCGTTTAATCAGCAAACCCATCCATCCATTATTTAATCGGTCAATCAACACATCCTTTAATTGGTCCATCCGTCCGTCCGTCCGTCCGTCCGTCCGTCCGTCCGTCCGTCCGTCCGTCCGTCCAACCAACCAACCAACCAACCAACCAACCAACCAACCAACCAACCAATCATCCATCCATCCTGTTAAATTAAATTTTTTATGCCCTCTGTATCTCTTAGGATTACCGTTTATGGTATCATAGCCCAGCAGTAAATCCTTTTCTATTGCTGCAGAGTGACTTACTGACAAACAAGCAGGTAGCAGTTGGTGAGCTATGTTTAAGATTACAACTCGATAAGCATTAAGGACGTATGTCTGAGCATGCATCGCTGCGTGCATGGCTGCTGAGCTGGAATCCCGAAGAAGCGATTATCACCAATCTGACTTCCAAGAGCCACTGCTGACATCTGTCCATAGCGGTTTCATTTAAATTGCCATCTTTCCAGTTTGTGATTTCAAGGGAGGATCAGCTTAAAAAAAAAAAAAAAAAAAAAAAAAAAAAATGCTTGCTACCCTTACTTTAAATAAAAAATGTCAAAAATATATGTTGGTACAAACATTTAAGTCAAGTGTCAGTAAAACGGAGGGTCAGAGTAAACTGGCCTCACAGCCGTGTTTTTCCTGCATTAATCCTCTCAAACATGCTTCCATGGTTGACCTATAACTCAAAGGCCAATCTGCTTCAAATTTGGAGCTGTTCATCGTTAATCCAGATCTCAGATTCAGTCACAAAACTCTCAAGAAGCCCTCTGGTGACCCTACATCCCTGACTTACAGCTGGGGTTAATAGTGGTCCAAGCACTCTCCAACAAACAGCCAGGAGCATTCACTTCTTGACTCAGAGAGATTTTGCGTTCCTCCGTCGCTGTTGCCACTGCAGGCAAGTGAGAATATAAAACTGGTGGGTTTGTCAGTTCTTTTCTAAGGGAAACAGAATCCAGACTCAACCTTTTCTTCCTTGCCTGTGTCCCATTTTTCTGCCTGTCAGGCAGTTGTCACATGAAAACAATAAAAAGGACAAGGTGGAAAACACACGAGCCTACCTATGCAAATCCTTCTCTCAGCCACAACTGCAAGCTCCGAGATGCACTCCTTCAGTGCTTTGATACATCACATTCAAAACTA
The DNA here is from genome assembly GCA_903067095.1 of Girardinus metallicus. Lineage (NCBI taxonomy): Eukaryota > Metazoa > Chordata > Actinopteri > Cyprinodontiformes > Poeciliidae > Girardinus > Girardinus metallicus. The sequence goes on from CAEGAE010038564.1 coordinate 5,172, forward strand.
CAATGCACAAAAGTTTCTGGATTAATTGTCCAGAATAGTTTGGCAATAAGTTTGCACATTTATACTGTTTAGGTTTTTCAAGTGAGGAGACTCCCACACTTTGACAACACAGCAGTTTCATGGTATTAAAGCCCAACTAAACCCCAAATCAACATTGTTTTTATTGTTGTTTTTTTTACAGATAAGCTGTATAAATTGGTTGTTATGGATGTTATCTATTGTTTCTAAGCCAATTGCAAAATATTTTGTAAATTACTTTAATTCTGAAATATTTTTTGCCAAAAACCATCCTCTGTGTCTTTTAACTACACCCACTTTGGTGGAATGTTTTTAAAAAATTGTCTGTGGGAGGTGTAGTTACACTTTAGATATAACTTTTATTATACAAGAAAGCTACAATTGTTCCAATTTCTGCAAAAATTTAATTGGAGAAATTTTGGGGTGAGTTTCTGCAACAAAATATCATAAGTTAATTGATAAGTTGGTCTACTCTCCATTTTGTTTGTGTTGTAGGCTCCTTCCAGCTAGCTTACAGTGTGACAGTGTGCAGAAACAAGCGGGGGAGCAGGAGAACTGCATCACTCTGTATCGGCAGAGTGGCACTTTGAAAAATATCAAACGGTATTTTACAAAGGGTAATTTTTTTCTTTTTAATTATTATATACGTTTCCATGGTAACCATCAAATGCCTACAGACACTAAACTAATGTCTTAGAAAGCGGTATCTCTTCAAGACAGTACTTCTGTACTGAAATGTATACCTGACTGGGGCTGGAAAAAAATATTTTACCTTTTCAAGAGCAAAAAAAAAAGGAAACTTTAGTTATATAACTAATAAAGTGAATACATTAATTTATAAATTGAAAAAAAAAAAACATCACATTTAGTGGAAAAACAGTCTGAACAAATCATAGAGTCATTAGGGAAATGAATTTAAAGCTTTTTAGTGCTTTGAGGCCAAAAGCTTAACACAAAGTGCTGGCACTTTCTAATCGTCGTCATTAAAACTAATTCATGATGTTTAGCTGGTATACTGCAGAGTCCATGTTTAGCAGTGAAAGATTCATGTTGGTGCCATGAAGATGTGAAACTTAAGCCTGAGACAGGTTGCAGGATATTGACGAGTCTACACAGAGATGCTGGGTTTAGGATGGACTGAAGGAATCTAAAGGCTGCTGACTGCTTTGGGTTTCGGGGATTAAAATGCTTCTGTCAGTTAGTTTCATGCCTGCAGCTGTATTTGTGGGGTCTGGGGCATTTAAAAGCTTGAAAGATGTTGGTGGGGGTGCTACGGCTCTCTTATATTTCACTGGATTGATCTCTAGTTGTAAGGGTGGCTGATCAGGGGAGGTAAAAGTTCACCAAAGAAAAAAACAAAATGAAAGGCTTCAAGTACAGAATAAAAAAGCAGATGGGAAATTGTAAAACAGATAGCAAAAAATAAGATTTTATGCACAATTGTTCATGATAGTAAAAAGTTTTTTTTCCCCGCCTCTTCTTGCTGAAAGCCTCACAGCAAGCTTGTAATAAATGCAGCAGCAGCAGCAGGGAGAGCTGCGTAAATGGCTCTTATGTGGCTAACAATTAGTGTATTCCCTAGCCTGCCGGGGTGCCCAATGAGAGAGCTACTCTGCAGGGTAGAGTATCAGGGATCGATACACACACAGCAGAGAGAAAACCATTATTTCTTATTAATAATGGATTAGCAAGTTATCATTTTCATGGGACAACACTTAGTGGGAATTTGTCTGATGGCATCAGCACTGGTTGTTTTAATGGAACACTTCCATTAAGGCCCTTTTCAGACCATTAGAAGGCAACTTGTTTGCAATTAATTCCATATAAAGCTGTCTTCGCTGCAAGTTATTTACCCTGACAGAGTCAACTGCACTTCGGGCTGTTTGTTTAAACCAATAAACATCATGTTTTCTATCTGCGCTTCTTTTTATGGCTGAATCTGAAGGAACACCGGGTTATTTGGTATTGAAAATAGCACATGTGCAAAGACCTTTTAACAAATTTCACAAGGATATAAGTCATTGTAGGTCTGTTTGCTCAATGTACGGTTGACAAACACCGCATATCTTAACAAGCACTAGTAGGCAGCGTTAAAACCATCTCTGCTCTACTGCAGAAGCTAACATCTACAGTTTTCCTTGTTTCTGCTCTTGGACTAAATCCCACATTGCAAATAACCTCCTGAACAACTATTAACAATACCAATGTTGATGCAGATATAGCGGACAACCCAGATCCACATCTTCCCTTACTGCAATATTTTCAGACAATGTGATATTAAGCAAATGACAACCAGCTGTCATTATTACATTTATCTTATTGGCATTTCATACTCCAAAGTACCTGAAGAACAAATGCCTTTCCAGGTGCTTGCTGGATGTCTCAGTTTCAATATTCAGCTCACATTACATTCACTTCTAATAAGACAAAAAAATGAGATTTTTTTTCTTTTATACAAAGATAGTTCAGTGGCCAAAGAAAGATGGATCTTCGTAAGTGCTACCAGAGCTATAGTGAAATCACAAGAGTAATGTGCTTTATCCTTACTGAGTTACTGTTCTTAAAATGTTTAAACCTAGAGAAGAGAAAAGAAAAACATCAAACTTTCAAAACCCCTGTGGACAGATGAAGACTGGCTTTCTATCAGGCCTTCCAGTTCGATCTGAATTATTCAAGACAGTGGAGAAGAAGGAGAAGTCTGAGTGCAATTACCCTTCACTCATCTCTTTCCAGTGTGAACAACATTACTGTAATGGCTTTCATCTTCTCAAGCTGATTATGAGGCAGGGAGGCATCTCTCAAGTCTGCTCTCTTGCTTTTTCATTGTCAGTGAAACATGCTCAATGACATTTGAAATAAAAAAGGGAAAAAAACACTCCAAGTGAGCATTTAAAATTATTGTTTTAAAATATGGAACGATAAAAGCTTCGCTATGTACCTAAAGATGGCGAGACAGTAGATGTTACAGGTACTGGGAGTCTGAGGTGTTACATTACCTGTGGTATTTAAACCGACGCCCCAACCTAGAAGATCTAGTCTAAGATGACTCACAATCTCTGACTTCTTTCAACCCACTTGCTACCTTGTGGGAAAAAGACACAAGATAAAAGCAGAAACTCCGCATCCGTCTACTTAAGTTAAAACTATTTCTGCTTTTATATTTTTACACCTCTGCAACAGAATTAGGCAATAAATCAGTGCAAGTATAAATGTGTTTGCAGCTTTTATAACGGCTGATGTATTGTCTGCAGCACAATGCAGAAGAAGGGAAACATCACTCCCTTTCTTCCATTAGCAGCCTCTAAATGCATGCAGCCCTGACCTATAAGATGAGCTTGCTAATGTGTTGCATGGACCACACAGCTCATTTACACAACCCGGGGGCAACATCACCTCCCATGTTCATAGAGTTCACTCAGTGAAATTTGCTCATTTACAATGAATGTCATAAAAACTTTTTTTTTTTTCCCAATTTGACACGACGAAGGACGTCTTAATGTTTGAAGGCTTGTGTGGGTGTCAACCTGGGGACACATGCATGCAAAACAAAACAGAAAGAGGAAAATGGAGCATTGTGAATGCAGCTTGAATATATAATGGTGTATAGATATCTTCAGGGTTCCGACACAGCCTGGCAAAGCAGAAGAATTTAAATATATGGAAAAGAAAAAGCGTGGGAAAATTTCCAAAGCTTATTTCCTAAAAGTTATCTCTTTAAATCCATCCACCAATCCATCCATCTACACTTTTGCACATCACTACATACATCCATCCTTCCATCCATGTAAGTTCACATCTAAAGCATGTCCACTGTAGAAATATCTTCAAAGGAAATGTCTAAAAAAATTATTGGAAATCTCTATAAAAATAGGACATTTTAAAGGGGAAACTGTATAGGAACCCAGTAGTAACTAAAACCAGCATTGATAGCTAATGTAATTCCTGAGAGGGAAATTCAGGCACCTTGTAGGACGCATTGGCTCGGACCTTGACATTAGTAGACCAAGTGGGAAAAATGCTAAGTGTGTTAAGTAATCCTTGGAGGGATAAGGGCAGGGGGGCTCAGATGATGAGATGACCACAGTCTTTTTCACAAAACCCCATTTTGGGGGTTAGCTACCAATTCATCCCAACAACCCCACTAACCTCATTAATTTGTCAGACTTTGATTGGCCTTCCCTCCGAGACCATAAAAAGCCCCTACCTTTGTTCTCCTCATCTCACTCACAAGCCCCAGGAGTCTTAAGAGATTCAACTCTCCAGCAGCCGAGTAGAGAGAGGAAATTAAATTATGTAATAAGAGAAAAAAATGACACAACAAGGAGATTCCAGCTCACTCGCCTTCCTCCTGATTGTGACACTTTTGATAGCCATTCAACCATGAATGCACACCAAAGATCAGTGTGATAAACAGGAAAGGAAACAACTGGCAGAAAGGAAGTGAAGCTACTACTGTCAATAAAATAATAATTGAAATGTCTCCCTGTCTGTCAAAGACTGACATTTGCTGTCATCCTGTGCCAACACTGGGCCACAGCAGAGAGTTTGGGTGACTGCCTCCAGCCCTGCGACTGAGCTCTCTAATTAAACTATTAATCTCACATCATTAACCTTCGATGACACGTTCCTCCCTGAATTCTGACACTGCTGCATCGGCACATGAAAACAACTTCCCTTCAAATCTGCTCCATATTCCCATTTTGTCTTCGCTGTTCTTAGCTTTAGTATCGCTTTGTTTTTCCCAGCTCCTTTGTACCCAGGTTGCATTGTGGGTGTATATATGTTTGTATATATGTGGACCACAGCTGTGTGCTAACTGCATTACTTTCAGACTGCCTCTCTAAGGTGGATATGGTTACTTTTAATTAAAAGAGAATCAATTGTTGTCCCTGTCAGTGTTTGAACTGGGTGGCCATATGGGCACTTAAAAATACAATTCAATTTGCAAGGCCCCCACCCAAGACCCCATCTGGCCACCCATCTTCTAAACCACTTTGGCATCGCATCATTCCTTTGTCTGAGCATCAGAAACTGCCAATTCAATTTCCAAAGGTTAAGTTGTAGGTAGAAGTGGTGACAAAACAGGTTAGGGAGTGTTTAAAATCATTCCAAACATGCTTGAACTCCTAATAAAATGTTAAACCCAATTTGGCATGAAAGTCCGATTCATCTTGGGCTTTTTAATGATGGGCAATGATTGGGTTTTTGACTACAAGCTTTTTGTAATCAGCAACATGCATATTTGACCAGTCCTCTAAGCCAAAACTGGTAGAGTTCATTTAACTTGGTTGTGTTCCTGGCTTTTAATTACAGTCCACAGATTTTCAAATTGTGGTCAGGGCTTTGAGAGGGCCAATCTGGAAGTTTAATACAACCATTCAAAAACCAGTTTTGATGCGTGTTTGGATCATTCTCCTTTTGGAATGCCCAGCTGTGTCAAAGTCGTATTACCCAAAAACGATTCTAGAATTTTGGAAAAAACCTATTAAAACAAGATGCAGCCATCCGTGATGTGGAAACTGATAGAAATCGGTGTCACTTTTCACAAAAGAGAGAATCCTCATTGACCGAGAGGACGCTTCAAAATAAAAGGACATTTTCAGATGCTGTAATAAACAAACCAAATTTCTCTTTTCAGGCACGGTGGTGGTAGCACGATCTCAAGGGTCTGTATCACTGTTCTTGGCAGTTAATTCAGTCTAGAAGTGCAGAAAATAATAGAATTACCAACAAATTCTTCAGATTTTTTGGTGGGTGTCCTAAAGGAAAAGGTCTCAGCAGCCTACCGATGTTTCGCTCTGCTGTTGCGGCTATTTGTACGGGTTGGGGGACTAGAGAAAATGCATAATGAAATTCAAACTGAATCCACCCCAATCTTGTTTTTAAAATCCTTTAAGTTGTGCATTTAATTAACTTTCCTGCCCCTAAATGGAATGGCTCAAATAATCATTAGAAGCCCATAATTTATGTGATACTCATGCTGAGTGTAGTTTTATGATTAGCAAAAGCCCACTCCTGTGAGAACTCCTCTTTATGATCAAGTCACTGGCACAATAACAGCAAAAAAAATGTTGAAAGTGGCAATAAAGTGCAGTTACTTTTCCATGGAGCATCAAGGATCACAAACAGGACAATAAAAGTTACTGCATGGCACAGTGCCTTGATATAAAAAGTGATTAAACTTGAGTTAATCATTGAGCCGGTCTAATCCGCCGTCAGACTGGGCTGGCCTTCTGGCACCTTATGGAACAGCTCACCCAAGATCAGAACCAGTGAGGAACCACAGGAGACGCCGTACATCAAAAGCTGATTAAAGCCAGTGAAATAAGTCAGAACTGCAGCGCCTCAGAGATAACCACTACGTTTAAGAGAAGCATATACGTCTGACCTTGAGGATGACCTTCTGGTGGCCTATTGTGTTTGAAGAGGCCATATAGAGACGGACTGAGCTCCAGAGGGATCAATGACCAGCACTCAGAGTAATCACACTGTATTGTTTGGCTGCTCAGTGATGACATGAGATGAATGATCTCACAAAGCCATAACACTGATAGGATTCACAGGCAGCTTTTATTTATACCTGCAGCGCTGTTTTAGCTTTAATTCACACTTAAATATATTTGACATCATACAAAGACAACCACAAAAACAGGTTTCATCCTATCCAGATTTTTTTTCCTCTGGATATTCTTTAGATTGGGACATGATGTTCTAGTTTATTAAAAGGGTTTAGATGAGTATTATCTAAAATTTACTTCTTTGAGCTTTATATCATGTTATAATGTTATTCCCTCATCAAAAACATACCTGTTGCTTTGACTCATTCATCTCCCCACTCAGCTCCTCCAGACGAGCAGCAGCAGTAATTAGCAAACACCAGGTAGAACAGCACGTTCGCTAAGCTCATCATACAAACTATTTCTCAGAGCAACGCTCCTAAAAACGGTTGTAAACGGCATAATGAGAAGCATTGTTGTGATGACAAAGTGCCAGAAAATTAGGAGCTTCTTAAAGAGACAGAGGCCCAATTTCATGGTGTCAAACTGCAAAGTCTAATTTCTTTTAAGTCTTTTTAAGCCTTTTAGTTTGATATATATAGCCTTTTACTTGATTGTGCTATAAAATGGCATTGTGTGCCTGGGAAATACATCATACCACCCCTTTAAGATCTCTTATCCTACTTCGTGCTGTTAGTTAGGTTCTACTGACGTGATTTCTTTGTTTTACAGCTCTGGTAGTAATCAGACCCTGTTGTGTTTAGTGAAACTGATCTCAGCAACCCAAAATGTAGTTAATCGCATTTAACTTAATTTATAATTTAAAAATCAAAACAATTATTTCTTCGCGTTAGTCCCTTAGTAAACTAAATCATATAAAAACTCAATTTTGATTTTACTTATGGTATTCTCATATTAATTTTCCACAGCTTTTGATTTCTAAACGGAGCGTGGTGTGGGGGGTACAGTATTTATCTTTTCTGCCATTTGAATGAAAGTAAACATATGATGACAACCTTTAAAATGTGTCTGCCTTAGAATAAACGCACAGCTATGAAGGAAAAGCTAACATGTTTTCTTCCTGTGGTTTGCTTGGCTGCTTAGCTTTTTGAGGGGTTGACGGGGGGGTAAGACTTAGCCTGTGTAATGAGAAACTTGCCAGGCATCTCGGCCATAATATCTGTCTACAGGCTGCCCTGTAATACAGCAGATCCAAACCAGAAATATCAAGGTCGCATAACTAAGTTCCATACAAATTAAAGGCACCAAACGAACACAACCCTGTGATTAGTGGTAGGTGTTATTTTTGACCCCCCCAGCGGTCTTATCTTAATTCTATGTGTTTTTTGCTTCGCAGGGTGGATAATAGCAGCTTTGGGCCTCTTTCTGTGACTGCTTACACTACACATAAATAAACCACGCACCAAGTGCAATTTTTCCTAGCAAATCTTTTTTGTCTCAAATTCCTTTTGTTTTTTAACTCCACCTTTTATTCACGTAGAAAAGTTTGGGTGCACCCGTAAGAAATACACATACATATTTATGATGTAGCAACTTGTGACATCAGACTGTCTTTGTCAGTTAATTAAAATGCCTGACACAGTAGTTTTAACCTGTAAATAATACTATCACTGAAATTAGAGACTAGGGCAGTCTAACTCTCACTGGAGGAACACAAAGGAAAAAAATACTGTGAGCATCCTAAAAATCCCTAGTGAAGCGTGTTGAAACGGTAAATGGATGCAATAAAGGCAGCAACTCACAAGAGGAAAAGTATTTGCAATCCAGCATTTTGTGCTTATAATTCACTGTTGCTTGTACCTATCTGCAAAACCGAGATTAAAGACAGCGCAAAAGCAGAACGGCGTAGTAATAATAATCAAGGCCTCATCCTAACTCTACTCTGAGCATCTTAAAGAGTCAGCATATTTAAATAATATCCTAATAAAGTCCCTGGATGGGATGGGAGTTTTTTAGGTTCTTCAAAAAAAGTGGATGCCACTGAATTTAACTTCTTTTGCTAGTTTTGGGATAGAAAAATTGCAGGAACACAACAGCAAGATAAACACTCAAACTGTAATTAAATTAGCTTCTGTGCAGATGTAATTTGCTTAATTAAAGTAGCATTGTACTTTAATATTTTGAGTTGATCATTTATTACCTGGATGCAGCAATATGTCAGTGGTTTTTTATCTATATTGGGATTAATAAATATTTTAATTTCACACTATGGCTACAGTCAGGAAGAGAAGCTCAGATCCAGGATCTCTTTGGATTGTGAGCATGATTTCTGCCCCCTCTGTACATGGGTCGCACACTTTACCGTTGAGCCCAAGAAGCTTTTTTTGCGCCTATGATATATTTTATTATCTAAGAGAAAAAGAATAAGCCAAAATAATGCATTACTTTGGTCTATTTTAATTATAAGCAGAAGCAAAGGCAGACCTGCAGGACCACAACAAAATTGTCAGGACTCCAAAAACCTCCCTGCAAGGTCAAGTTTACAGTGAAACAAAAGAAAAGACGACACACCATGAGAACAAGGCCCTGAGAGACAAAAGGCAAAGGCTACGGAAAAAACTAATCCTCTTTGATGCATGTCTGAAAGGACAGATCAGTTGGTCAGAGGGAGACAGAGGGGTGTCGGGGCGTAATTGAATTACAGTGACCCAATGACAGCACTGTAGGTGAGGTCATGTGTTGAATTAATTCTGTTCCTGACCTTGTCTTTGGTGGGGGAGCGGTCCCCGGAGACCCAAAAGGTCCGGCTGCAGAGACAGATCTTTCAGAATGTCTTTTCCTAGCCAAAACTGTCACTCAAACAGAGAGTGAGGCACAGAGGCGGACGGATCTCAACAGCCTCCACTGTATGCTTATTTTTAGCACGGGTGCTAATGCTCTACCTATATGAGAGCACATGCATTAGGCAAACATTTGTGTCAGTTTTCTGGAATCTGTTAAGAGTCTGCAGTAGAAAGTACCTCATGCTTTTAGGATGTCCCAGGTGAACGAGGTTACTTACTGTCTGCCAGAGAGGAGATCACCCAGGAGCCGAGTAGAAGCAGCAACAGCAACGCCCCTCTGGGCCTGAGAGGCCCTGCCAGGTGAACGTTAGGCACCATGCTCCAAGATGGCACTGCTCCCTCCTCAGTCCCCGCTGCTAGACGCGTCCCACTCTGACAGGATCAAAGACTAACACCTGAAAGAGCAAAGAAATGCAGAACAGAGGTGCGGGGACATTAGTATTCAAACTCACTCTGCATTTGCATAGATTTGAATGAGCAGCATAACACAGTTAGGCAGAAATATCAAAAGCAAGACGCACAGCAGAACCAAACGTGAAAGAATTTAAGTATACATGTTTTAAAAAAAAAAAACAACAACAACGACAGTGGAAGATCTTTGTTCGCAACAAAGCATCTAATACTCTAAACAAATCCTGCTTCAGGAGGGGGACAAAACTGGTGAAATGGATGTAAGTACATCAGAAGAAGAGGGGAGGCAGCAATGCAGAACAGTTCTACAAAAAGGAAAGATATTCAAAGGGAGATGGGAATGTAGGATCGATTTACTCAGTCACCTTCCCTCCAACAGAGGGGGTTCAGTTAAAAACCCAAAGGACCTCCTAAACAGCAGTCCCAGAGGACCACAGCCCACTTAATGCCTCCCATTAGGAAATTGAAACTGAGCCATCCAGATGGTTTCAAATCACAGAAAGTGCAGTGATCTCATAGAATGACAATATGACTACATAAATAAACCTATAACACAACGGCTTCATGTAAAGTTGTCCTTTTGCCAATTTGTACTACCAATTTGTGCCGTTCCTTCCTACTTCCATCCCAAGCCTATAAATTATATCTTATATTCTTAAAACTTCCAATTTAACTGAACATTTTGTTGCAGTTAAGTCCAGAAATGTATGGAAATACATATCTACAGTAGGCTAATGCACAAATAGTGAAATTCTATATTATTATAACACTATTACCACTAATTTTGGCTCTGGTAACTGTCTTTGCCAATTGGCTCATAAAATAATAAAGATATCCTTGATCCAACCAAAATAACTCCCAAATGACTTCCTGCTGGGGTCATATAACCACATTTCCATTCAACAGTCTGAGTAGATGATAGAAAATGGCTTCAAAACTTTGCTTCGCAAAAAGGGTATGAAGCGTCCTCCTGGCGGGTGCAAATTGGCTCGCTGTTGCTGAGAAACCCCTGGCAGAGGACAGAACCATTTCATACCCGAAAAGGTCAGGAATGAAAAGACCAAAGCTGCAAAGGCACAAAATGGTGAAGAGCGAAAATGAGCGGCACCCCGCAGGGGAGGGTACTGTCAGGAGTTGGTCAACAACAAACAAAAGTAGATGAATCACTAATTAAACACAGTAGGAGAGGGATTACAGTAACACTGGATTGTGAAAACTGCCGTTTTCAGCCAATAAGCAAATAATAATGACATAATTATGTACTTTTCAGACAGATAAAACAGTTTGAGACAGAGGATACTTTAAACATGTGCTAACTAAAGGTTAGTAGTTCATAAAAGTTCAAGATTGTTATTTACACAAAACATTTATGGAAAAATCAATAGTATGACCTAACTTGTTTAATTTAAATGAAAGAAGAGCATCAGTTACCCCTGTTGCTAAACAAATAAAATAAAATTAATAAAAAGGATGTGTGGCGCTCATTTATTTATCAACTTATGACTGTCCATGTGTTTTGTAATGAGGAAACAATCTTTTTTTTCTAAACAAAAACAAAGTTGGGGAAGGGGTTAGAACTGATTTATACAATAATCCGTACATCAGGAATATCTTTGGTCATTCCACTTTCTCTAATATCTCATTTAAAAGACTTCAAAATACAATGCAGGGAATACAAAAGATTTTATTGGCCTGAGTGCTCTGTTCCTTTTTTTTCTTTGAACATTACATTTTTACATGGAAGATCACAATACAATTATGGTTTTACTGTAAAAAGTATATCTGTAACATGGTAATTTTGCTATTACCAGCTACCTGTAATGACCTCTAATAGTTTGTCTCTTAAGGAATCAAATTTATTGTCAAAAATAACTCAGTAAACTAATCTTAAGTTTGTTACAGCCTCCAGTTTAATTGTCTCTTGCCATTATAAGCAAAGTAAAAGTAATCCCTTTGAATTGAGTTAACTACATTTCTAATGCCCACACTCTTGCCTGCAGCCATCTCTGAGTAGCTATAATAATGTAAAGAACATCAGAGTAGCCAGGATAAAAATCTCTCTAAATGGATTTAAAACCCCCTGTCAAACCGATTTCTGTAGGAGATTACCTAAAATGTAAAATCTTTGCTCTTTGATATGTTCTGTTTTTAATTTTTAAACCTTACTCCCAACTCTAGGAACAATTTATGTTAAGAAAAAAAAAAGACAAAGTTCAAGACGCTGAATATCTTGAGGCTTGCTGGGTGGCCAGTCAGCTTTATTCTATTCAATTCAGCTAAATAAGTTAGAGTGTCAGGAACATAATGCCTCCAGTATCTTGTGAAGAGGGGAAAAAAAGCATTCCTAAGCCTGTGGAGGTCATTACTCATGTGGCTCCTTCAATGCTGGTGAAAACAGAGAAAAATGTGCACTACGGGCCACATCTACAACCATGACCACCTTCTTTGATAAACATTCTTTCATGCAGGTACTTTAGTACATGAAAATATCAGTGCATTTCATCTGTCTTTTTTTTATTATTATTTCTGCACCATTTTTACCTGCTTTCTGAAGTTATTTGCAGAGAGAAAAAGACATGCTTGACTTAGTAAGACAATAAGAAGGAATGCAGTGTATAAGCCCAGGCTGGTGCCTGACACGGGCACAGACCCAGACATTTAAAGTTGACAGCCAAGCCTTTGTCGTTGCACAGGTATGCGCCTCCAGGCGACGATGTCTGCAAGCCCAATATCCGATTCCAAACACGCATTTCGTCTGAGAAATTTCCAGAGATGATAAAGTCAACATCATCTATCGTACGTGAAAGTTTGAGCTGAGATTGTATTGAACTCTAATACGCTCCTCCTTGGATGTACACTTTGAAGAAATACCCCTAACTGCAGCTGAAGTCATTTTAAACCCCAAGGGAAAAAAAATAAAAAGGAGGCTTTCCTTCTCACTGTTACTGAAAAAGAGGTTTAATATTTGAGTGTTAAGCTGTTGAAGTCAGGAAAAGAAGAAAAAAAAAAAAGAAGCACAAATATGCTGCTGAGGATGCCAAAATGCTGGATCACTCCTCCAACTCTGCACTGGGAATTAAAGACATTTAGACCCCGTTTTTTATTTTAAGTTAATACCCCAAGTTAGCATTGCAAAGTGAGCGCAACTCACATCAATTTCAGTGGCTGACTAATTTGTTATGACACTCATTTTAATGTACGCCAGTGCCGCTCTTGTTCACGTCGTGGGGGAAGGAAGTGAGTGAGGCATATAGAGTTGGCTACTCGTCGTGCTCCAAACCCGTGGCGGTGGGGGAATATCTTCTGCAGCAGATGCCAGAAAGAGGCAGATGCTTTTCATCTTCAATGAGACAAATTCCTCAAGCGAAGGCTTATTCTTTATATTATTTTTCAGCTACTTATTTACTACAGAAAAGCACGGTCCCTCCGAGCTGTACAGAAATACTTTGGGACAACTCTTTGTAACTATGCAAGTTTGTGTTGTGCCGTGGAAAAGGACAGGGCGTCAACCTCGAAATGGAGCATGGTGTGATCCAAAATCCAAGCAAAATGGTTCAGCAAACAAGATACTGTTGCTGTTGTTTGCAAATATGTGGGAGAAGCAATGGCAAAACAGTGTGAAGATGTAGGTGTGGATGAATGCCCTTGGGAGAATAAATGAATCCTTCTGTAATGATTTCCCTCCAAAGTCTGGTAAGAATGAGTGAATGAGAAACAAGTGAGCAAGTGGATAATTATAGCTAAAATGCTCAGCCAGATTTGTTCAACAGTAGCTGAGAAACTGCAAAATATTTAAACAGCTACCGGGGTTATACACAGTGCACAAAATAAGCTTGTGATTTGTAATCCCATAATCGAAATACTCTTAAAATAAATGGAATTACTGTAAATCAGGGTGCAGCAACATACCCTGCTCACAAAAGAGATGATACATTATATCGTCACAAACATTAAATGAGAAAAGATTTAAATTAGGAAAAGTTAGAATCCCCCTTCTTTGACAAGGCTTTACAAATCCCAAATCATAATTTGAGTAAATTAATTAAATTTAGTTTATACTTGTCTATATATCACAGATTTTAATAGTCGGTTCATGAGTCCAAACAGTACGAGACGAGATTGTAGAAACGTTTTGCTTTGCTTTGTTGAACTGCATTCAAAAAATCTGAAATGGGCATAAAATATTCATATCCAAGTTTGACAGATGGGTTCGATAACATTAAAGCTAGTAAATCTAAAGTACTCGCATTTTGTGATTTCAAAAGTTAGATAGCTTAAAACAACAAAAAATGTATCATTTTTTAACAAAGTAAATCTATAATCATAAAAATGCTCCAATCTAGGCCTGCATCATCCATTTATTGTGCTACCTGCGCCTGTCTAATTCTATTAGCTGAAAGTAATGAAATGTTTTTGCTAATAGAATAAATGTTTTAAAGAGTCTATGTTCACTGTATAATTACCAAACTAATATTCTGAATTACACATAATCAAATGCAGTCTAGGCTTATCTGAAAGAACTGTTAAAAAAAAAAAAACTCTGTAGTTTAGCCCTGATGGGAATTTCTGAAGCAGATGCTAACTAGCATCATTAGCAGCCATCGGTTATTGTCAGTTTGTAAGTCATCTGTAGTTGTCTTTCTGACAGCATTTCTTCTTTTCTAACTACCTTAAGTTGTTTTTAAAAACTCATGGTTTTAACAGGAATGCTACCAAAAGCTGTTGATGACCAATGAAAAGTTTTACTCTGTTAATTTTAAGGATTGTTAGCCAAATAAACAAAACGATTACCTCTTACAATGGAAAGTCCAGATCAGCTGCAAAAACAAAATGGCATTATTCTATTCTTGCAGTCCTAGTTTGCAAGAACATGGTTCTTTCACCATTTTCTGGGCAGAACATTTTTTTGTTTTGTGTGGTGTCTAAAAAAATATTAAGATCGTATGCTGCAGTAGGGGACTTCCCAGGAGATCTATGCTACAGCTCTTTCGAAGTATGAAATTTCATGGCCAGAAAGAACTTGGTTTTTGTAGCCTTGGGTTAAAGAACAAATTTCTCTGTTCCTGTGGAGTTTTGGCCAAAGGAGTTGAACATCGATACAGGGTTACACAACCAGTACTAACAAAATGACCCATTTAATAACATATCAACTGACTGTACCATTGATCGGTATTTGTAGACTCCTTGCATTTAGGCTCTCTGCAAAACCAACCTACACCTAACTATCTTCACAGGAAATATTTTGGAAGATTTCCCAGTTCATAGCAGCTGTTAAGAGGAAAAAATAAATCCTAATCATAAAGTGGAAAGGAACTGTCTGTACACTTATGAGACAATTAAGCCCCATATCTTGAAAGCGATTGAGGACAAACAAAACCTTTGCAGCAATTAAAGCAATAAAAGTTTCAGCAGCTCCCATCACTCTAAAATAAAAGAAGACTAACAGCCAGCAGGTATCCCAGATATGGCTGCCCAGTCAGATTGAGTAATGAAGAACGAGCCACATTGATCGGACAGATAAGTAACCAGTCAATGGTCAAAACAAGTGAAAATGAAAAAAGATGGAAAGAAGAATAGACAGAAATCTTTTTTAAAGGATTTGAAATTTCTGTGATGCACATAAGGTTTATGTTTCTTAAGACGACTTGTAAGTTTCATGAAAACAATTTGGTTTACTGAAAAAGTAAGAATTTTGGAGCAATACGGAAAAAATGCTATTAGGTCATGTAACGCATCAATACTATGGTATTTTTCACCTATAGTTATTATTCTACAAGAATGTGATAGCAGTCCATACTACTATTAATACGATGCAGCGGTCTGCCATCATATTAAACGGGTTTAAAGACATAAGTGTTTCCACTGACAGTGTTATATAGGAAAATATTAAATAAAGCACAGCCAAGAAAACTAATTATCAACTAAAACAAGGGCATGTTTCAGATAATTGCAGCTTGGGGGGTGACGTGTTTATTCAAGTCTGAAACTTGGTAGGCTGCGAGAGTTGCTGTGCCAGAACAACCTTTTCCAGACTTTTTTTTTTTTTGCAACTCACTCAACAAATTCAAGATGTGGGCGGTGATTCAGAGGCTGAACACAATTTATCGTGCAGCACAGGGTCCCCAATTTGTCAATATGTCAAGATTGCGTGGCCTATTAGGGAGAGATGATTCTGTTGTGGTAACATCATGTCTAAACACACAGAGAAGACGAGGTCGCTGAATTGAACCTGTCTGAACCTTCAATCACTTGACAGGGCATCGGCTCTTAATTCTTAACGAAGACGCTTTGGATTCTTAAGTGTTTGGAGACTGACTGGGAATACAGAGCGTGACAAACAGAGTATACGGTATATAAAGTGTGCAATAGGTGGAGGACTACGGGATTTAGAGAGGTAATTAACAAGGCAACAATTGGAACATCTAAACCGGGAAACTGTGGAGGACAATAGGGCATTTGAGCCAGCTCACTTGGGAGGTTTAGCACACACCTGAAGCACACCTATCCTGTTTGCCTCCCACATCAGGGAGGCAAACAACTTATTACCCCTCTGCAAATGTGTGTGGCAAGGGAGTGGCCACCCATATAGAAATGGCCGTCGACAGACAAGCAATGCAGGACGCAGCTGCACAGAGGGAGACAGAGGGACAGAGAGGCGGCGGCTGAGTAAACACCACCATTACGCTAACTACAGGTAGCGTTTCTGCTCTCTGCCGTTTCCCCCTCCCTCCCACTCATGTTCCCTCCATTTCTGCGTCTCTTATTTAATGGGTAATACCGGGCGCGGGGAGGTGGGACAGCTGAGATATATGGACCAGCGGCGTGGAGAGCTAATCACGGCCGTCTCTGGGGGTGATAAACCCAGACCAGAGGGGTTTGAATTTGCGAAGCCTGCAACAGCTCCATAAACACGGTTACAAGCTGAATTTCAACAGCAGTGTTTTTGGCTCTTGATTAGTTTTCCATGCCCCAGAAGTCTCACCCTCACAGCTTTATACTACCTTCTTTTTTCTTTTTCTTTTTTTTTTCCCTCAGCGGTGATCACCGACCACAAGGTCCCAGGAGTATTACTGCAAGCCAGCGAGCCCTGTACTGTAAAATGAAAGTGTAAAATAACCAAATGGAGTTCTCTCCTCCAAATTAGAAAACCTTGCTATGTCCAAAGACTTGACAATGCATGTCTTTTTTAAATCTTTTTTTTACAGGGGCCCAACAAGACCCTGCATTGAATTTCACCCAACAAAGGGTAATGTCCTGTGACCTATTGAGTTTTACAGCTCCTCTGTTTACAAGCTGATTCCACAAAGTTAATTGTTAACACTTTACTGCCGACCGGGACACTGAGACTGACAGGCACCTCTAACAGATGTGCACATTTCCTTGAGTTGAGCAATAGAAAGTAGGCGGCACTGGTTATGCTGAACTCCAGTAATAATTAAACATGAGTAAAGTTTCTGTCTGTGTGGATGGCCTTGAGGAATGCACTGATGTCACAGTGTCTTAATTACCAGACAGGTCAAATATGTACAATGGATTGCTCAGTCTATAGTGCCATGCAAAAGTAAAGCTCCTCAAATATTTATTATTTTTTTCACATTTTATGGTGTTGAGATTTTATCTGATCATAATTTCTAAGAGGAAGAAAAATGTATTTTATCAGAAATCTCTATTTTGTATTTTGCCTCCTTTGCTCTGATTGTTCAATGTAAAAAATTTAAATAAAATAAAAATCTGCACATCCAGCTGCCATCCAGTCCCCGAATTCATAATCTGAAGTGGAAGAATAAGTTACTAGTTTATGGCTGTAGCCAACATTTTTTTTTAGTAATCTATTATTCTACCAATTATTCTAATGATTAATCAATTAATCTGATAAAATATTTGGCAGATTTTTTATTTAACCGCTTGATCTTATTTTATACAATATTAGAAATATATTAAAAAATGTAAACAAGTAATTCAGTTCCTTTTTTAAATAAGAAAATACACATTTTCCTGCCTAAAGTGTCTTAAAATAGCATTCCTTTAGTGAACGCTTGACCATTTCTATCAAAGGATGCATTTGCAGCTAAAAAATACTTCTATCATCAAAAAGTGAAAAGCTCAACCCTTTGTGTAGGACTGATCTGTTGATTATTTTATAAAGAAACTAAATTATAAATTTATTATGAATTTAAATCATTATAAATTTAAATAAATTATACATTTATTTTATAATTAGATAACAAAACAGGCTTTATTTGCATTATTTGTACCAGGTGAAGGTAAGGCTATGTCACTTGAGTAGTTCTGTGTAGAACATATTTACAGATAAAGATAGTTTTTCATTTTATATGCAAAATGTATATATCTTTTTTGTTGTTCTTTTAAATGGCCTTTTTCCAAGACTGCATGCCTCAGTTGAAGATTAATTGAGCAATAAATTTGTTGTTGATTATTTCAATAACTGCCTTACACTATTAATCATTTCAGCTCTACATCAGTGCAACCATTACTCATGCAGGCAGAAAAAACTTCACAGGAAGTCCCATCAGGTAATGCAGTGGAGGTTTAGTCATTAACTTTCTTTGATTATATGCAAAATACAACATACCCAATGCGACACGGTGGTGGCAGTATCATAACGTGTGAATGTTGTGCTTGTGACAGGTGATGAAGAGATGGATGAAGATAGAAATACAGTGCAATCCTGGAGAAAAGTGTTTTCCTCCAGGACTGTTTTGTATTTAGTTCCATCCTGATAACTATAACCAACTTTCCAGTCTCCTTAAGAAAATTCTCCCCACAGGATAATGGAGCCACCACCATGTTTCACTGTTGCTAGGTCATTAGCATACAGATCCAGTTTCTGATCTGGAAAAAATGTTTGACCACCTTGTATCCCTTGCCTTCCACTTCACAAATATGCCTTGGTTTGACCTGGTCTGCCACATAAAACTCCAATAATATTCATTCAAGTTTATTGTTGTCACTCAACAAAACATACAAAAAAATAAAACAAATGATCTTGAATGCAAAACGTATAGGATGTAAACTCTAGGGTCCCTCTGCCTACTTCCCACAGAACATGCTGGAACGACATCTGCGTATCGAGTTCATGATGAAGTCAATCGACATTTAGTATGGCTGGATGATCATTTAACAAAATTTAAGCATCTCCATAAATTTCCACATGTCTGTTAGGAGGGGAGGGGTCCTTAATAGGAGGCCAGCAATCTTTTCAGCATCAAATCATTCTAGAATGAAGGGCGATATGTTTTACACCAATATGTATTACAAGGACTCGAAGAGACACACCAGAGTGCCACTTCCATTTGAATTTATCGAGGAGTGATTATTGACGATGTTGCATGGCGGAGCGAGGTAAAAAATGGCTTGCAGTGCAAAGTACTGTGAAAAAGGGGGCTTGCAAATAAATCAAAAAGCAGGCCCAATGTAAAAAGGACATCCATCAAACGACAGAAATGCTGTGTATACCTGAACCAATACAGTGTCAGAAGCAGCTTTCTTTATTTTATTTTTTTTCCCCCAGTATTTACTGAGCATAGAAAAGTATAGTTGGGTGTCCAGTGAACTATTTAAAAATGTCAATTTTCAAGCCAAATTTATACAAATCATATTCACCAAAAAGGGAATTTTCCATGTTCAAAGCACAATTAACTTTGTTTGGTATGTGGAAATTTCCCTCTACGTATTTAAATCTATTCAAACTTTCAAGACAAACCAGGACTAAAAATCTATTTTAAGCATCTCTTGTCAACTGATGGACTTACATGGCATTGAGTCGGACCTTGCACTAAATTTTGAATCAGTTGCTTCACTTTAGTCTTAGAATTTGTGGTGTAAAATTGCATAGTTCAAGTAATAAGCACTTAAAATGACTAAGTCATTTTCCCAATGACTTAGATAATTGTTCCCCCAAAATTGGCAGACTCTACTAATTCTCCCAAAGTTTGATCTGATCTCATCATAATTTCAGATTTCATTATGTAGTCATTAGGCTCCTAATTATTTTTCTACTGCTTTTTATGTCTGTTGTCCATACGACAATTAAAAATCTCCTACATGTTGAGGCCTAAAACAACGGAACAAAATTACACGATTATTACTCAATTTTAAAGCATAAATATAATTTGACTGTGAAGATATTTATGCGTCAAGGTTTCAGAGATGGAATCAGCAATATCATTACTATGAGGATCTCGTTAGATGGCCAGCTTGGTTGGATGGATGGAAACATTTAGAGGATGGGACTGGCAATAAAGTCTGAAAATCTATTAAGTCAACAGCCTTCCTGCAGCATAAAGATTTAAAGAAGTTTTATTATTTCTTTGTGTTAAAATTTTACCACGGAAAATGAATAAATAAGCTTGTTTCTGAGTTATAGTTAAACATTAATTTAGCCCAATAAACTTAGATCTATTCTCAACAACAGATGCCTGGAAACATCAAAAAAGAAATTCAAGCTGCCCAGCAAGAGAGATGAGCTGAGACGTCACCACTTGACAGTTTGCTTGTGGACAGATGGTGCCGTAAAATGACTAGGCAGACAGCACAGAAGGCACGGACAACCCCGCACCCTCCATTCACACCATGCAGAGGACTTGGACTCCCCCGCCCCCCACCACCTCCGAGGCAGAAAGCCCTTGCCTCCACCAGTAAAAGACAAACACGGTGAAGGCATGTGAGCAAAAAGACTGGCAAACACACAGCTCCGTAGATCAATAGCTCGCCAAACGGAGACAGTTGTTCCGGCTGAGCTCAGTCCATGGATATTTCATGGATGGATTTTAGGAACCAGAAAGAGAAAAGCAAACGAGAGCGGGGATATTTAAAGAACGATCTCTGGGTTTGAGTTCGGGCTGCATTACATTCATTCACAACAACTGGCTCTGAGGTGGTAATTCTGCACTGAAGTTTGTAAGAGAAGGGTTTTTAAGGGCCCCATGCTTTTCAGCCGGTGCCCCCACTGTTCTAAATCAATTACCTCCAGTCAGTCAATGCTTAGAGTGAGGGGGGGTATTGTAAATCAGCTTGGTGTCAGGCCAGATTAGTAACTGTAAAGAGCGAGGAGTGTTGTGGACCCTTCAGAGGCAGACATAAGAAAGAAGCTAGGGCCTCGATGCTCTGCTGTAGGGAATCTCAAACTAGATGATTCGATCCTGTACATTACCAGAACTTTATAACCTCTAACTGAAGAATGTGTAAGATTGGCATTATCACTTCACTTCTTTCTACAAAATAGACTGACATTATCAAAAATTACAAACTGCTTCAAGAAGAATCCAATTCAAGCTTGGATCAGTCTAGAAAATTAGACTGATCTAATTTTCTAGACATATGAGTATGGCCCATATTTGATCAACCAGAGTTGATCAAATATGGGCCATACTCATTAAAAACAAACAGAAACACTGACAGCAAGCAATAGATGCTAGCTTTAGCGTCATTAGCCGCTAATCATTAGCCAGCCTCACTGAGCATTAAAATTGTTCTCTATTTTTAAGCTTTATTAACACCAAGATGTGTTTTAAGTAATTTGTGTGCAGTTATGACGTTTATTCAAAAAATAAGAATCAAAAATCACTATTGCGATATTTAAAATAGTCTTTTTACAAAATAGTGAGACTTACTCACATTACTCTTAAAAGCAGACACACTCATGTATGACGGTCTGTGGTTGTCGGACTGCAATCCAACAAGCAGTTTATCTCACTACATCTGTTAAATGCAAATTTGATCCTGAGAAATCCGCTTTGTCAGCCACAATATTCTCTCAGGTAATAAAAGAAACACATGCACAGACTTGAGGACAGTTCGCTGTGAACTACGTTCATTTTATGACACAGGATATACAATATGTCTCACACCATATTGAATGTTTGTCTTTAGTCGGTGCCGGAGCTCAGAAGAAACAGTATGTTCACACAACGTGTTATTTCACTTTGCAACAGGGCATGTAAAATGCACATGGAAAAGCAGTCCATTGTGGTCTGAGCTACAGAGGAACAAGCTTAATACTGACTGAGGGAAGGGTTAGACAAACTCAGGGAGGGCTGGGAAAAGCCTTTCCTGTAAAACCAGGCATTTGAGGTGGGAAACAGAAACTTCATACCTTATGGTGTGTGGCGCAATGCATAAGGCTCTGTTTAAAAAGGATGACCTCCTCATGTGAAATGGGCTTGTGGAAATTTAAAATGGCACAAGCCACAGAGAGATCCATCTTTTTCCACAAAAAGTCTATTATTTACACAAAGAAAACCAAGACTTCTTGTCCTTGTGAAAACAGTTAAAACCTAACATATTCAGCATGCATTAGCCGATATTGCAAAGAGGATCCCAGAGGTCCTAATCCAACTCCTGTCCATGTCTGTGGTTTCTATTCCAGACGGATGCCCTCTCAGTCCCTGTATAACTAGTGAAAAGAGGCAGATCCTAATAAGCCATTCTGTCTTTCTGTCAGTCTGCGTTTCCCTCCATCCTCTGGCTTCTTCCCCTCTCTCTTTTCCTCCCTGACCAGGCGTCCTCCTCTGTCTTTTACCCTGTCTAAGCCATGAGCCAGCCTGTTGGACCAGATGGAAGTATATATCCCCACTGCTCTCCGAAGGACTAAGGATTTAAAATGTAAAAGAGATGAGTTTGAATTTGGCAAAGGCCAGAGGATGAAAAAAGCAAAAAAAGTAGGAACTCTCAGCTTAGGCCATGTTCATAAAACTACATCAATCTCACTGTAACAGGGCAAAAAAATTATAAAGATCCCAGCTTTAAACTAACCTGGTGTGCATCTCTTTGGTGTTAAATCAAGCCTTTTATTGTGCCCTAAATATCAAGATTTGATCAACAATGTAGGTGGGTAAGTCAGAAAGCATCATAACATTTTACTTTTTTATCATGACGTTCTAGGCTTTGTGCCTTTAGTAGGCTAATTAAGTTGACCAATCCTAATGCCAAAATATCCACTTGCTGAGGTGGAAACAAACACATTTGAAGCCAGGTAGAAAAAAAATCAATAAAGTCATTGGATGTCAGGTTCAAATGTTTTCCCTATACATCAGCTCTGTCTCCTTAAACTGAAGATTCTAAAAGTCAGCTACTAGAAGTTTCAATTATTAGGCCTGTAGCAACAAATTCAGAAAAAACAAGATTTAGTTTTTGTGTAGCAAATAAAATAAAGGCTTCATGAATGTAACAATGTTTTAAAGAATCTCTGTTCAGTCTGGAACATTCCAGTTCAGTTTTGTCCACACCAAGGGTTTTTGGTTTTAAATACAATTAAATGGACTAAACTTACACTGCACTTTTCAAGCCATACCAACCACTCAAAGTGAACTATGAGTCACATTCACCTGCTGCACTCCTACGGATTATGTATTCACTCAACTAATGCTCAGATAAGCAGGAAACGGGTTGAAGTGCCAGGTACATGGGCATATTCACAAATGGAAGGGGAGGATGGAATTAAACTGACAACTTTATGATGACTAACCTTCCCATGTAGATTAAATCTGTTAAAATGCCTCAAAATACTGTGACCATACTTTTAGTTCAACACAAAAAAAGCTTTGAAGCAAATGGCATCTTAAGTAGCTTCTTTAGCAGGTAATAGTCAACCTATTTCAGTATCCCCACAATAAAATAGCCATCTATATGCTCCAGCCCTGGTAGGAAGCTTTCAAACAGTTGCAAGATTCAGTGTCTGGGATAATCCAAAAACAGTAAAATAGCCTGCTTAATGCTAATAGGAAGCTTTTAAGCATACACAGTAAGCTTCATTAGTAGCCAAATGCTAGCCATTTGCATTATTCTCACAATGAATACACTTTTGCTTCTGTCCTCATTAGAAGCTGCATTGTGGTTGCCAAAATTAATTTATAGGCTTCTCAAGAAACATTCTTAAATTCCTGTTAAGCGCTAATAAGGTTTCTTAGTTAATGCAAAATTTAGGATCGCTAGCAGCTTAATGTTGGCCAGTTTCAGTACCTTTACAGTGTGATAATCACCTGGTTAATCCCTAATAGGTACAGTAGCTAGAATCTAGAAAATAGTGCTAGATGCTAAGTCTAACTCTAGACTTAGCATCTAGAGCTAAGTCTAAGTTTAGCTTCGTTAGTAGTTATTTTTTGGACAGTGACGTTTTCTTACAGAAAACAGTCAGTTGCATCAATCCCAATGGGAAGGTATGAGTAAGTGGCCAACTTTAGTGTCCAGACTAAATATAAACTCTGAATTAGCTCTTTAAGAAAACTGCTGAAATTTTAAAACAAAAGCTCTCTTTAGTATTGCTATTGGTGAATAGTTCATCAGTTGCTCTATTCTTGCTATAAAATAGTGCTTTGCTCAGAACCCATATGTATGACACAACTCAGCTAAAAACTATGGAGTAAAACTTCACTTTAGTGTTGATAAGAAGTTCTTCAACAGATGTTAAATTTGATGTTATTGCAAATAAGGGTTAGGTATCCATAATATTCTAAGAGGGCGTACATATCAGTCTTACATCAACTTTTCACCTCAACAGGATGTGAGTCTGCGACAGTGAATGGAAATATTTTCTTACATTACTTACAAATCATCTGTCACCTACTTTTCTATCAGCTATGTGAAATGCTGCCGCACAATTGATCTTAAAGTATTTGGAACTTCTTCACTGCAAATGTTGCTGGATATTGACACCCATTAGTCAAATCCCTTTATTACAACAGGTTAAGTCAAGCACAGCCAATGTCAAAAGTAGAGGTTTCAGCATAGATTTAAACAGGTGTCAAATCTAAAGCACTGGATGTGACTACATCATGCTTTTCTTGAGATCTTGTCCCTCAAGATATAGATATATCCCCAATAATAGCCTCATACCACATTGATAAACATACATAACCCACTGAATGCTTACTTGTGTTGAACTGCCACAGGCAAGAGTAAATTGGATAAGTCCGGATGTCTCTTGAGCTTACATCAGCAGAAATTGTGAAGTCAGACCCACGTTTTCCTCAACACCTCACCTTAGTCCACCTCTCAGGTAATGAGAAAGTATCTGGACAGTGCATCTGTCGTCTGGAGGAAGATTCTACTTTGTCCTCAATCTCCACATGGCAGCATGACAGACAGGAGGAGTGCAGAACAACGGGCCGACGAGGTTGTGAGAGGTGCAATCGATTGCCAACCGACTGGCAAGGTCCATTATACTGACAGGCTGGAGCCACAACACGCTGACCTGCACATCACCAACGTCCTCATTACTACCCATGAATCTCTCTCTGGGACCAATCTCTCTGGCCCTCTCCCCACTCTTGCTCTATCCTCTCTATGGTCTCTCTGGCCAAGGCATACAAACTGAAATTCACTCCATCAAACTGATAGATGAGATTAAAAAGAGGCAAAAGCCACACCTAAGCAGCAGCACTATATTTAATGCACTAGTCTTGTAACAGATACAGAATAAAGACAAGGAGTGCTTTCCTAAAATAAATGGCAGTAGAACTGTACATTTAAAAGAATTATCGAAAAGAAACCAGAAATTTTTTTACAAAGGCCTCTACCTTTTTTAAAGTCGCCACCATGTTCAACAGTTCACCCACTTCATTTCCTTCTTGTTATGCTTGTCCTCTGTATGCCTATTTATATTTGTTCTCTCCTCTGCAGATATGATTTATCTGCCCCCAGACTATCAATTACCACCCATAAAGAGTCATTATTCAGTGCCTTCACTAACCAGACACATACACTTTCTTAGACACACATGTTCAAAAATATACCCAAAGAAAATCTGGGTTCATTTTGAGCTCTTGAGATTTGAATGACTCATCAAATACTTTGCTTGACAAATCACTTCATAAAATAAAATTCTTGGCAAGAGCTCCTCCAGATATTCAGCGCAAACATGTCCAATCAAGCAAAGCCGGCATTTAGATCTGAGTGAGTCTTCTTCTTAATTTTTTAATTTATTATTATAAAAGAGACGCCAAGGATGTAATTTTTATTAAATTAATCATCACAATTCATGAAAAGACTGTTACAAAAATGTTACTTTAGGTGTAGCAAAGCCCATTTTAATTATTAGATAAAACTTTTAAATAACAGCAGATTTGCAAAAACTTTGGGCAAGTTGAATATATTGGTAGAATAGCACAAACATGGGAGCAATAGTGCCTCATCAAAGTTTCCAAACCTGTTAAAAGGTTTCACTTATTGTCCTCTTGCAACCTCAAGCTTCAATAATTGTGACTCACTTAACAATATAAAGCATACAAACCATTCCATTGTAGCTCTGGCTGTATGTTTATGGCTGTTGCCATACTGTACAGTCAACCTCCACCGCAGTCAAGATTTTTGGAGCCAATATCAGATTCTCTACCAGGAGTGTCCAGTATGCAAGTTAACATTGAATATCTTGCCTGACTCTTGAAATACATTAGATACAGGAGGGCTCTATTTAATACATAGGTAACTTCTGAAAGCCATTGTTTCAATTGGATTTATTTAAGGGTATCGTATTAAAGCAGGCTGAATATATCTGCATGCAACACAGGTTTTATTTTGTAAACCAAAGTCAAAAGCCAAATTCAATTCTTTTAATTTCAAAACTACACATCATTTTGTGTTGGATTGCATTTTGTCATGTTACAGCCCCAGACCTCAGTGTGTTTCATTTCAATTCTATGTGATAGACGAGTTTTTCAACGCACTTGAAAAGAAAAACCTGTCCAAACTCCTCCTGACATGTCGTCTTAGTTTCTGAGACCGATTATGCTGAACACCAGGCTGTTCCACACACAGGAAGACAAGTCGATATAGGAGCCCAGCATTCACCTCATCAGATCCACCCTGATGTGGAAAGTGTCTCTGTCAGGTCAACAATTGACAACCCATTGCAGTCATTCCACAGACTGGTTAAATGCGGTCCTTCGAAGGTCTGTTAAACTTGGCTGAGCTAGTTTTTTACGGATTTTAAAACTTCAGGCTTAGCTCTTAGTCAATCACAGGAGGTGAACTGCCAATCAAGAGGCAGAAATTATGCAGATGGCCTAAGCTAATAACCTCCTAAAGCTCCCATGAGTACTGCAGCCTACTTTCTTGTCATGCTTGGTCTCTTTAGCAGTTTGCCATACAGCACACAGAATCAGCTTGCAAAGGAAGATCTGAGAAAGCAAATTCCTTTTAAGTGAGGCATCATGTCTAGTCATAGAAATCATTAGAATAACTTATTTGGGTCAGAAAGCTAATAAATGTAAATTAACAATGAGCTGGGATCTCCCTTTAATGCATGACACTCTGAGGCAGTAACAGCTCAACATCAAACCATAAAACTGCTAACCCCATGAGACACTGAGCCAGGGGAATTAGGAATCGCCTTACCAATAAGTGCAAAAAAAGCATGACACATAATTTAAGCAAATTTAAAGGCATTTCAATGCCATAAATAAACGCTGAATGTGACAACACAAAATGCTAAGTCTGTGAAAGAGACTGGTTAGCTGTCTTCCCAAACTGGTTCTCTTGTCTTATTTTAAGCCAGGGAAGTCAAGACTCCCATGTTTACTAATGCAGAAGCAACCCCTTTATCAGGGAAGAGATTTGTAGGGAAGAGGCAGGGGATTAGCCATTAAATTACCAGGCAGACAGCATCCCTGCTCTAGGGTTGTGAAGCAGTAATCTCCAAGGCTGGAGCGCCTTGGAAAGGATGGAGGGGGGTCTCCAGATAAAGGTTTGGAATTGCTGCGGCAGAACTCTAAACAGTGCACAAGTTATACACTAAAAAGCGAATTTAAGGGTGACTTTCCCCAATGGGTGGTTTACCTTTTATTGCAAATGCTTTAATAGGGCCTGACCGCATTGTGTGGTTTTGCTCAACAGCCGAGCGCCAAGCAGTACGAGACTTTAAAGGCTTTAAAAGAGGACTCCTGTAGCTAGGCAGAGCTAGTGGAATTAGATTCTGGTGGCCTTGTCCGTGGTTCTTGTTCTGTCACCTCTCCGCCCTCCCTTCAACAAGCAGCGCTTCCCTTGGAGAAACACCCCCATCCTCACACACCCCCACCCCTGGACATAGGAATGTTTCATCAACGCCACAGCCCCCAGCATCTTTACCAGGCCACAGTGGGCCAACAGGCGCTGCACAGGCAGGCCATAAATAAGTCAGGCGTTATAATGAAACCAAATGAATCTCCATCCATCTTCACAAAACAAGCCGGGGAATTGAGAATTCTGCAGGAGGAAGAGACATTGCCCTATGTTTGAGGATAAAGCACACAGTCAAGAATACAAAAGCTGCGTGCTCAGATGCAAGCCTAGGAATGAGTCTGAAGGCTTATTATTCCATTAGAAGTGACATGTGTGGGCTGATAAAGGAAGGGACAGGAGGGCTGGTGAAGTAATGAAGTGGAATGTCAGGTTTAAGCATGGCATTTTTAAAACAAAATTGGGAGTCTGAGCAAACAAGGGTGCTGGTGAAAGTGGTGAGATATATCAGATACTTGATTATGCGTTTGAGTACAGAGCTATGAATAAATCCAGCAAAGATTCAGTTGTATTTGTTTCACTGCTGCTAAGCATTACAGTTACCCATCATGCTCCACAACGTAAAGCTGCAAGCTTAAATTCTCAATGAAAGTAAGCCTGAATCAACCAAATTCACAGCGTTTAATCATTAAAGGGCAAATATCATCACACTCAGACCTATAAATATTCACAATATGCTACACAAGTAAAAATAATGTTCACCACTGCTTTTTTTCTTCTTTTTTTTTTTGAAACAGTTAAGCAATTCTAAAAACACTTTTGTCAGTAAAGTGGCTTTTCTAGCCATGCTTTTTAAGAACAGAAAGTGAGTACCATATAAGGATGATGTATCATCTGGATTCTCTTTAAGCAATACACTACACAGGTACAAGGACAGTTTGATGGTTATAAGAACATTTTTGACTTGATAGCTAAAATCCGCAAATACTTGAGACGCACTCAAGTATTTGAGAGAAATTGCCTATTTCTCTGCAAATAATTTGGAATCACATTCCACAGAAAAATGTGCAAATACTAAACTGCTAATAGGTGGGGGGTCCACTGTAGTGCATTCAAGCTCTGTGGACAGATTATATGGAGGAAAGTGTCACTTGCACTACAGTTGCATAATATAGGCTATTCTCGTGCCTCTGGATATCAAGATAAAAATGCTGATCAGAACTGGTGCAGCAATCCCTTTAATCTGAATACTAATAGTATCACACCAGTTATTGTTTCAAGCTACAGTTTTTGTCACAACTGGTTGTTCGACACTGTATTACAATAGGGGAAGCTTGGGCTTTCAACAGCGCCTTGAAATAACTCTGTAGGATACCAGTTTGCTAGGTCTCCAAGATACTAAACTCAGACATTTATTATTACTTTATAATAAAGTTTCTCTTTAAAAGATAATTAAAATGATTTCATTAAAAGTTATTCAGAAAGGTACCCAGAAACAAAGAAAAAGATTTATCATTTCAGTTTTCACAGAATAGAATAATTTACAGCAACATCCT
Organism: Girardinus metallicus; assembly: GCA_903067095.1. NCBI lineage: Eukaryota > Metazoa > Chordata > Actinopteri > Cyprinodontiformes > Poeciliidae > Girardinus > Girardinus metallicus. Next base: position 34,410 of record CAEGAE010038564.1, read on the forward strand.
TTCTTCAAAGCCAATATATTCCCAGCTGGCACCAATGCACAGGTCATATATAAAGAAACACAAGTCCAAACGTATCACATATGAAGCGTACCCAAAAAAATTCAGCTGTCCCTGGTAATAGAGGCATTTCAATTAATATGGAGGCATAATTGGATGATGTGGAATTGAAATGAGTTTTCTGCATTATATATTATATAATATATAATGCAAAACACAAGGCATAAAAAGAAGACGTGAAGTCGCTTTAAAGAGACATTGAGCTAAAGCTCCTCTGCTTATAAGAAACAAAAATAACACCACCTTACCTAAAATAAACATGTTTTCTAATTTAGATCTGATCTTTCATCAAAACCCTAATACAGTGTTTATCAAACTTATCCAGAAGTCAAAGGAGAGGTGCAGACCTAGTTCTTTCAAATGAGCTCACTGCTAGGGGCAGCTGAGAAAAGAAGTCTTGTCAAAACACCAATGACTGCAGTGGTAAAGATGGCCTTTTTTTTCTAAACCTTCCCGTCAGCACCTGTCGAAATGAATGAAAGGCCGGATGAAAGAAAGAAGTGTCACAACTGAAACCAGAAAGTGACTATCAACAACCACCGACACATCACACGGCGGTGGCCGCTGATTGACATTACACATTATGCTGGGCGTAATGTGTAATGTTACGACAGACTCGCAAAAGTAGAGCTGTTATTTGGTACCCAACGCTGGATTGACAATTAGGCGTTGTCATCATGAAACAACAACCCATGACCCTGTCAACATCGAAGAACAATCCCTGACACATGCACGGAAAAAGAAAAAAGAAAAAAACAACCACTGCTGACATTTTAAAGTTGACATCTTGAAATCTGCATCAAAGTTTTGAACTTTAATAATTCAATAAAAGCAAGCAGGTTTTTACTTACACCATGTGTCATGGATAACTGACAGAGTCGCGGCCACTGGCATTGATCTGTGATTGTAAGCATCTCACATGTTCAGACTCGAAAGGAAGCGGTTGAAAAGATTCATCATGCATCAATGGGCCATTACACATCACCCAGCTCACTGATTATGAGAAATCAAGTTCTACGGAAAAATCCATATGCTCTGCCGATAATTACTTTTGAGAAAAACCAGTGCTGGTGGTGGAAGGCTGTTGACTGACTGACTGTTCCTTTTAAGATAAACTCTTCAGAGACAAAGACAGCCTTATAGAGCCTCCCAACAACCCAACGTCATTTACAGTTCCTTGCAAAAGAATCGGTTAAAACCACTAGTCTCAATGTATTTTATTGGGACTTAATGCAGCAGAAAAACACAAAGTAGGGCATGCTTGTGAAGTAGAAGTAAAATGATGCATTGTTAAAAAATGCTTTTGTACTCTGCCTTCTTTACATGCCTAAATAAAAAACAAAAAAAAATTATTCGCTATTAGTGAGTTAAGTCCTCTGTGAAGGCCATCTGTGAACAAACAGGATGATGAAGACCAACAAACACAGCAGACAAGTCAGAGACAAAACAAATCCCAAGGTTTTAACATCTCCTGCAGCTCATCTGAAAACGGAAAAAAATACAGCTCAACTGCAAACCTACAACCTAAACTGAGAAAAGCATGGTGTTGAGGGAATCAGGGTATGGAAATGTTTGTTTTCAGACCAGAGACTGAAGGATGAGAAGAAAACTAACACTGCACATCATAACTGTGAAACATGGTGGAATTTTATCATGAAAACAATACTAAATATACAGTCAGGGGTATAATGAAAGGATTTATATCAGTTCATTTGCTAAAATGGCCTAGTGAAAGTTCATACCAAATTAAATGGCGAGGTTTGTGACTAAAAATTTGTTTTCATCACTTACATTTTTTTGTTTGTCTGTTACATAAAATGCCAGAAGGTTTATGGTTGTAACATGACTAAAAGTCAGGGTGTGTGAATGTGCTGCACATTTAGTCATTTAATCCAAAGTGCTTCCTGAATTTCTATCCAAATCACATAATATTTGACTGGAACCTGACTACTGAAAAGTGGCCAAGGCCCTGTCATAAAAGCTGGAATGATGGGTCAGCGGACAGAGCTGAAGGAAGACAACCTTCAGGTCACGACAGCCAGACTCGGATTGGCTCCGTTTGCACAAATGGTCACAGCGGACAGCGTTTAGCCATGTTGGTTTTTGCTACCCAGCAGTTGAACAGACATTTCAACCATCTTGAGTTTCAAACCAGGTTTTCGGGGGTTTATACCACTCTGTGTTAAAACAAACGAGGGGTGAGAAAGGGTTGCTCTGCTGAATCTTTAACTAAAAGAAAACAATAACCAAAAAACAGTCTCAGAAGATCGAGGAAAAAGGTTTTTATTGGAGAACAACCGACCTACAGGGAAGAATATGTCTCTTAAAGGCCAAACAAAACAGAAAACATGTCAGAATTGTGTTTTTGGGAAGCTTGAGGCAGCTTTGGTGGGAAAGGGCAAGACACAAAAAGGGTATTTTCTCACAGATATCCAGGGCTTGTGTTGAGCAACAGTATTCCTGTGCAACAATTGGCAAATTACTTGTGAACAAGGAAAGTTTTTCAAAAAGTGCCAACAATGATAGAAAAAAGAACCTGTAAATCACACAAACATCCATTACAGGATATAGTTAGTCGAGACAAAGTCATAATTTATGACTTCCAAAAGTTCTCCTCTACAATTATCTGGGATTTCAAAGCTTTTCAGTGTCTCCACCTCACTGGAATTTGTGTCGCTGAAATGTTACCCCCAAAGATTGCCCATGGAGGTAAAGGCAACTGGAAAAACAGGTTGTTTGGCCTCAAAGTGCAGGGCCTAATGCGGTGGAAACGGCAGGGTGTCTCACCTTTAGCAGTGGTAGCTAGGGGACGTTCTATGGCCCTCCTATTCAAAGTCCTCTGAATACATAGGGGAGGGCTCGCACCAGACAGGGCAATTTGCCAGAGAACCAGCCAATAGAACTAAGCCAAGACGAGGTTAAACTATTGTTTTGGCTTCACAAGCAAGAATGAGCAGGGACAAAAAGTAAAGGAGACAAAAGAGCGGTAAGAAAATACCTGACCACTCAAGTGGAACACATCAACTTATTTTGCTACTTTTATCATAAAAAAAAGGCAATCTGTGAACGGCATGTTAGGGATTTCTTGAGGATAAAGTTCAAACCACCACAAAGAGGTCAGCATGTTTCACAAAATGCACCTGTGCCTCAATTATCTCCAAGTGTAAAAACTTCATCTCAAAATGCTCAAAACTCCCAACTCACCCATGCATGTCCAGTACGTCCACTTATAAAAAAATCCTTTTCATTCCTCCTTATTCTGAGGAACTTATTCCAGCAAGAGAGCGAGGGAAAGTCGGAATCCAAATCCAGCGAAAGAAAATCCAGCAGTATCCACAAAAAGAAAAAGATTATCCCTGAGTGATGTCTTTGGAAAAACAAAGAAAGACAGAGAAAGTAGTCCCCAGTTCCTCCTCAGTTATTCCGTTCACAGCGTTTTCATTAGACCGGAGGAACTCGGCTCTTCGGCTTCCCCGGCAATAGGTTTCCAGCTGTGGCTGCGAGGAGAGATCCTTCAGAGTCAAAGCTTGTTCACACACTGAGCGGGGTGTTCAGGGACTGCCCGGGACAAGCCAAACCCACCCGTGTGATGTCACGGTGTCAGATTTCAGGCATTAGGAGGGAGGAGGCTACAATAGAGGGGCTTACCTTTTCTAAGGACTGACCAATGGGACGCAAACCTGAGCTTCACCTAAATGTACAGAAAAAACAGCCTGTCTTATGTGTATCTTAGGGACTCAATTATCTATTGTTCGTCTTAGAAACAGAGTTTAATCATGAACAAAGGTTGATCAGAAACTCACTGTTGATTTTAAACAAAACTCCGCAATTTGTAATTCCAATACATATTGTTTTGTTTTTTTTAAATCACACTTGATTGAAAAAAATAAAAGTTAAAATCAGACATAGATAATCTGAATATGAAAAACATTTTCAAATGTGATTTCATTTATTAAGGGAAAAGCTATCCAGACCATCCTCGCTCTATTTTAAAAAGTAAATACTCCCTTGATCTAATCAAGTGCATCAAGTGCAGTGCGATAATGGACTGAGAGACGTAATTCACTGTGGAGGGTCTTCAGGTCTAAATAGCCTTTCTTAAGTCATAAGAGAGCATCTCAGTCATATTTAAATTCAGACTTTGACTAGACCACTATAAAACCTTTAACGTCCTGCTGCATAACTCAAGTACGTCACAAACAGATGCACTGACATTCTCCTTCAGTACTCTCTGGTAGAAAACTGAATTTTTTCATCAAATATGAAAGATGGTATTATGTTTTACACCATATGTAATGTAATGTAATAGGAATACATAACTTCCAAAAACAGCTACAGTTTTAATATTTTTCCCCAAAGTCTTGTGGATCATCAAGATGTTTTATTGGGGGGATAAATAGGAGTTGGGAATTTCTGTCCTGTTTTTTAACTTAGTACTCTCCCATGGAGAATTCAGTCTCTTTCTTATTGTTGAATTAAGAAGATTGACATTGGCTGAAGTGCTTGAATAATCCATTGCTTTAGATATTATACAGTGCTAATCTATGACGTCCTGGATGAATCATTGATGGACTTGATGGCTTTGATTTTACTGTTGCCATCTTTGTCTAAAACAATGGATTTGATGAGGTGAAAAGTACATTTGAAGATTAGACATTTCGTTTTTCAGTGTAACCTATCCATTAGTTTTGATTCAGACTTTGGCATACATAAAAATAGTAGTCATTTTTAAATAGTTATTGGGTTGAATATCATTTTTCTATAACTTTCAAGGTGGGTTTGCTCTTGCAGGTTAATAAACCATAAATAATTCCCACTGGCTGTTTTAAATGAAATTCCAGGACGCATTTCCAATTCGATAAGCTGCTGAAACTTAGAGGACTAACAAAGCATAACCTTGAAATATACAAACATCCCCAGGAGACTGATAATATATGTCCACTTACATGTTTGTTGGATAATAAAACGGCTTCGAAAATAATTTGCCCTTCTTTCTTTATCATAAGAGGAGAGGAAAAAATAATGTTACGGAAGGATAAATATGCAAAAGCCCCATTCTTAAATCTGCAAGGCTTCGAGTACACACATGCATAATTTTCGTAAACACACAGTTTCCCCATTCCCTTTGGTCAAACTCCGCTAGCCAGGGAGCTAATCATCCACAACAGATGTTCAGAAATGTTCAGTCGGATTTATGACGGAGCTCAGAGGAACAGCCAAGTCAGCCCCTGGTGCTGTTTTTCTCTCCCGTCCTACAAGGACAAGGGATTGCACCGAGAGAGGATGTCAGCACAACAATTCTCTCGCCCCGCCAAAACTACCATCCGAGACGAGTGCGCCTTAATAGATCACAGAGACTCGGGACCTCGGGGGGAGTTTTGCTCATTTATCCCCAATAATACTTGGTGCGATGTTACTCATCCAGCGATGCTTCAACTGTGTTTCACCCTCCACGTAATGATGTTTGTTATATAAGTCTGTGACACTGCTGATACTGCAAGCAGGACTGTGATAAATATTTTTAGTTGAAGCAATGCATAACATTGTGTTGCCTTGATGATAAAACAACACATCTACATCACCCGGTGCAAAAAAGATGTAGTGAATAAATATCAGTTTAAGAATTTCGTTGCTCTTGACTATTGCAATTTATAATGACTACGAAATGGAACTGATTTGAATACATTAGCACAACAAAAGACATTTAGAAAAATATATGAATATAAAAATATAAAATAAAAGTCCTCCAGGTTAGTTGAATATGATCAGATTTTTTTTTATTTCTCTTGATTAGGAATAAAATCCGATTCAAGGTTGAATGGACCTTGAAGCAGAACTGCAATAAAAAACTACCCACAATTGATCACAATGTCTAAACTTATATCTGGCATATCTGTATTTCATTTGAAAATAAATTTGACAAGTTTCATTGTGCAATGCTCGAGGATTTTTTAAACAGACCTCTTTGTCCACATGTATGGGGTTCATTAAGGCTGTGACAGAGTGAGAGAGAGCAAGACCTTCATCAGATGATGAAAAGGTTGAACTGAGCTTTCAACCTGTTTACTGTGGAACATTAATGTTGAAACATTGACAACCTTCTGGAAATCTCAACGTTCAGGTAAGAATGTTCATTTTCTTGCTATAATGAAAGAGAATCTTTTTCAGACACTTAGAAAGTCGGACAGAGGTACGTTGGAATTGGGGATTTTATATGGAAGAGATGGTCTGAACTTTCTCCTTCCCTCTCGGCTCTTTTGGTCCTGTTCTACATCAATTAGGCCTCCTTTTTAACTCTGCTTAGATTTGGGATTGGAGCTCAGGTATTATTTGAGCTTTTGAGATGCTAATCAGCAGCTCCCAATTGTAAGACAATACTTTGTCGACATTTTTATGCATAATAAAAACTGTCCTAAAGCAAAAGCAAAAAAAAAAAAAAAAAAAAAAAAAAAAAACTCAACCCCCCTAAACCGCCCAACCCCCAAAACCAGTTATTATTCCAAACACCGCGGGGAAAATATTTTATTTGCCCGCCAAACATTCCCCAACAGCAGACTTTGTCTTTCTTATAAACAAGGGAAAAGTGTAGAAGCCTTCTTTCAGCCTACTGATTTGCAGTGTTCAGCAAAAAAGGTAGAGGTCAGGCAGTGCCATTTACAAAACTCTAGTCACTCTAGCAACTTCTCTGACCTCAATAAAAATTATTTTAAACCCCAGAGAAGATATGGAGGAACATTTTACCAGTTTTAAAACCGTAACTTTGTAAATCTTTGCATAACTTCATGCTGGTAACCAGTCCAGTGTGGCTGTTCTGGACACTACATATCTGTAAATGCAACTCCAAAAAAGAAAGATGTTTTCTGTCCTAAATAACGATTCAAATGTGTATCTCATGGAAACTTAGGTCACCTTATTAAAAAGTAATTATATTTCGACTGTAAAAATAAACAATATGTTTCAGCTTCCCGTGCTGCAACACCAGTACACAAATTTGTGAAATTAGGTATGCACGGTGAACAGAAACTTGTCAAAATCTACTCCATAACTATCTGCAGGAGAAAGAACAGCCAATCTGGACAGCCTGTAAACATCTCATTTCATTACAAGCTCGCAAGAGTTTGAGGGGAATCTTCTGGAGGATAATGAGTCCACCCACACATCCATAAGGAGAGGGAAAAAGTAGTATATTTGTGGGTGTAAAATGTTTGTGCCAAATCAAATGTCACATGAATCTGAAATGAAAATCGCCGGAACGAACTGAACCTCAGAGTGGGAGGTAAATTTTATTAAATGCACGACGTAAGCCATTTCATTTTGAGTGTAATCCCATTTGGGTGCAATGTAAAAGCACACAGATGGCTCTTGAGTTGTAACCCTCAATGAAAGTTTTAAACTGTTGCCTAAAGGGACGTTTGCTAGTTCAAGCAGTTTAAAGGCTTCTATCGAGCCCCACCCCCTCTCTCAAGAGCTTGAATAGAGTTGGAAACCCCCCCGCTTTACCAAGACAGACAATTTATAACACTACAAAAACCATCCATCCCCCCACTTGTTTCATCAGACTTAAGGGAAGTTGACAACCTTTTAAATCTGAAGCAGCCAGCCTCTCTTTACTACCAAACCCCACTTAACAGTTGAAGAGTAGTCTAGTATGTATATTTTTCTGGTAAGGTTGTGCAAAGCTTGTTGCGTGGCTCAAGGGTTGAAGCATTCATGAATCAAAATACCAAAAACTCAGGCTACTGCAGGATGGAATGAATCACACTGGCCCTGGGTTTTATCAATTTACCTGTCTACAAATAGTCTGCAGAAATACTTAACAAGGTTAAGCTTGGAGGTAGGGAAACAAGTTTCTCGCTGCCAGTTCAGCAGAGATTCACGGAGTGATCTGAATGAATGATACTTGCACCGCAGAAATAAACTTGGCTTCATTGTTGGAACTGATCATCATCTATAAGTCAAGCAATGTCGCGCTAAGCCATCCGCTCCTTTCCAGCTTTTTCACATTTGGTTATATTACAACCACAAACTTCTGTATATTCTTTTTGAATTGCATGTAATAAACTAATATAAAGTACTAAATAATAGTGAATTGGAAGAAAATTTATATTTTCAATCGTTTTTAGAGATTTTATGGTGTTTCCGCTCACTGTTATGCGGATGACAGTCAGATTTATGTCCCACTCAAAATAGACAGATAGATCTTCTGTCATAACACTAGTTAGGGGTTATGACGTGATAAAAGACTGGATGGCTATGAACTTTTAAATTTTAACGAGATAGTGGTGATGGTTTTTGGTGGTACCACTGAACCCCCTCCTGTAGATCTGGGCTTCACATTTACCCTATTTCAACCTCACTTCCTTGACTGCAAACATATTTTGGGCTAAGTTTTAAAATTCTTTTATTTACTTCTAAATTCCTAAGTGGTTCCAAGTTACTTCTCTGAGCTGCTGCAGCCTTTTACACTTTGTTTTATTGAGTTCTAACTGTTGTAAATACATATGTGCTTTATATATTTTAATGCATTCTTTTATTCTGTTCTTTTTTTGTGCTTAATTTTCTATACAGTGCTTCGGTCCACTGTGGCTATAGTGCTTTATAAAAAAGTTAAATTGGACTGAATACACTGAAGTTTGTTCAAACAGCATGAATTCATCTGCAAGTCGCTGTAGCTAAATCTGCTGCATTATCTAAAGTAATGCAATTCTGTTAGTCCTTTAAAAGGAATGCAAACAGTTGTGCATTACTTCCTCATTCACCAGGGGACGTCGTCAAACACAATACTGGCTGCATGCCAGTGAAAAAATGCTGACCCGTGTCATAAACACTGAGCTGTGAAAGTCAGTGTGCTGCTGCTGATGGGCTCTTTAGACTAGCACTATGTCATCATGTCCAGAAGCACAGCTGGGCAGCACCTGTTAGTTTAACATTCCCAGGCAATTTGCAATGTACTCAGGGTTGGCTACTGCCACTGGTTTTGTTGGCTAATTTGCTTCCAGGCTGAATCGGGGGGGATTTATATAGAATGCACAGACCACACTGTTGCTTACAAATATGGGTTGGGCATATTTGCAGTTTGTTAGTGTAACATTTAACCTCACTCTGAGATGCAGAATGAGATGGGTTAGTGGGATAGTTCAGGCAAAGCAGCAAGCATGAGTAAATATCTAATTATGTCTAATCATATGTAATTTTCTTGATGCAAGGCACCAAATTAGAATTCATTAATTCACATTAAAACATGCAGAATCTGCATAGAGGAGCTAGTTAGATATAAAATGATCTCCAAGAATGCAAAACTGTATTCTTTCGCAATGGGAAAAAAAGCTTTTGAACATTGTACTTTTGCTCAACGTTTGCCAAGGACACGATTATGGCTGTGATTTTTTTTTTTCTTCCCAAGACTGTCTGCAGATAACACTGGCTCCTGCATTGAGGGGGAAGGTGATGGTACAAAGCGACAGGAGGCATAAAAAATACAAAGGACATGGGGAAAAAAAAGAGCACATAAAAACACAGATAAGATAGTGATTTAATGGTTCTGACCTTCAGTGGGCGCAGGCATGAGTACTGGCCTGTAAAGATGCTGTATGTATCAACGTATGTGGAGGTAGCAAATATAAAGGCCAAATGCCATATTTCAGAGACAGAATCCTTGAAAGTAAAAATAATTTCAAAAAGCAATTTCAGAAGCATAAAGAGGTAAATCTTTAAAACTAGATATTCACTACCAAATATGGACGATGAGCTACAACCTGTACTGGTACTATCTCAAAGTCTGTCTCAAAGTCTCCTCCTCATGAGATAATTCACAAATTTATTAACTTAATTTGGATCCAGAATTTTGTCTGGGTTTTTTGGGCTGTTCTTTGTTCACATTTCTACAGATTTTGATTTAGGTCATTGAAATTTATATAAATTATTTGTAATTAGTTTATTAATTATCCTTTGGAGCCTCAGTACCTTGCTTTCTAGGCCTTCCTGCAATCTCTATATGGATTTTTGGTTGCATGAGAACAGAAAAAAAAAAAGACCAAAACAACGTAGGTTGAAAGGATAGAGGAAGGGACCTCTATTCCTGGTTCTCATGGAAAATCAAAAACAATGAGCGCTCTCCATTACACTCTGTTGCTGTCAACTGGCAGGGCACGCTCTCGAAGGGGAACAGCCGAGCATGCCGCCGAATGCATGAGACAAATCATTTTTATCTGGGACCCCGGCGGGTATTGACAAACCGAGGATGAATTTAGATAGCCCAATTAAAATGGGGAAATGAAGCAACATCGAAGCACTTTACAATAGCGTGCCCCCTTCCTGCCCTCAAGGGGGTGTTGGGAACACCCTGCGAGTTTTTTTTCCTTTGCGCATTAAACTAAGTGACACTATGTTGTGGTGGGTTTTGGGGTGACAGAGGAAGTAAAGAAGCAGGTGGCTCAGAGAAGTTGCTTTGAGGTGAAATATGGAATATGGAAGGCGGTAATGTTTGTGGGAGGAAATAATGAGCCCAAGTGGCATATACCTTCAAATGGAATGGCAAAATTTTGCACAATGCTCTTTGGGAGTAAAACTGACTGCTTTAGCAACAAGACGCTCAAAGCTATATCACAAGGTCAGGACCTGCAAGCTAGAAAAGGAGCTCAATATATCTCTCCAAGTTCAAGGGGAAGCTGGCAATCGATATGGAAATACCCTCCACGTATTCAGATGTACTTTAGCTGGTGACCTTTAATGTCATCCACTTCCTCATACTCCTCTCTCCACTTGTGTACGACTCCCACCGGTTTAATTTTCAGTCCACTATTTGTCTTCTTGATCAATGATCATCCCGCTGAGATTACAGTCAAGTGCATTTTTCAAAAAGATATCTCTGCGCTGGCAGACACACAAAAATCCCATTCATCAGACTCCTTCAAGTATGTTAAAAGGTTACAAGACTAGGATATCTCATGATGTCTCACCTTCTGTGTAGGAGGAATGAGAGTTCTAGCCAAAGCAGCCCGTTTCGTTCTCAGAAGCAGGCGAAAAAGGCAGAGCAACACTGTGGTATGCTCTGAGCAGCTGTTCAGTAGTGTTACATTTCACAGGCTGTAGTCAACAGAAACCCAAAGATGCAAGGCCTTTCTACAATGCCTCCTGTTTCTATGGCTATTGTCAGAGAAAAAAGTCCATAGAAATATATTAATTTGATTCATTCACTCATTCTGTTTCTAGAGAATATTTCCTCCTCGATGTCTGTAACTCCTAGTTTTACTACATATATAATTTTGTCTATTAAATGCCCAAAGCATTTGTTGGAACAAGGGTTTATTTTGCAAAGTAAATAATTTACATTTTACATTACTAGAATGTAGAAATGTTTTTACCAGGAGGGGTAAAATTACACTTAAGTCACTGGGTGTTTCCAAATTCAGTATCTGGTTGAGTTCTTGGTTTACCATGAAGACCAGAAGATAAGCAACTATGAAACTGGACGCTCCGGCCTTCAGATTTATTCCCGCCATTACTGCTGTGTACGTTTTGTCGCCTAGCAACCGTAAAGTCAACAAATCAAGCTGGTAAAAAAAAAGAGTTCAAAGTCTTCCTGGGTTTTTTATTACTTTTTATATCCTTTTTATTCAATTGCACGAGTGAATGAATCAAATTAATATATGTCTAACATCTATTTAAAAACATATATGTTGGTCTGACAAAAACAACCACTTTAAGCTTTTAGTTTTCATACAGCCAAATTTGAATACTTATATTTAAAACCATATTCCTCTCCATAAAAGAACATTAATTTGTTATTGAGCAGTTATTAGCAATGTTAGCTTGCAGCACAAAGGTATAAAGTTTCAGTACCGGCCCGGGGTCTTTTCATCAATTAGTTTGTTCTCTCTGGGTTCCTCTCCCTCTTGTAGTCCAAAAACATGTATGTCAGGTTGGTTACTACTAATGGTCAGATGCAGTTTAGAATGACAAAAAAAAAATGTGAAAGAGCTCTTTCGCGACAACAGGAAATAAACCATCAGTTACAAACTTCAGCAATGCTAGTGGCTAACTGCTGACTAGTCAATGAACTCTCAGAAATTTATCAATCATTTATATCTCGTCTTTTCACTCTCTTTTGCAGTTTCTTATTTCAACACAACACCAAATTCTCCCAGATAACTAACTTAACTGAACAATGAGCTTTTTTAGAGCTATTACACTAGAGTGTTGCCTGCCAGCCAGCCTAAAAACAAGTCTATTAACCGACTTTTTCAGCAAAACATGGCAACCAACCATAGTAGCATGCTCTTGCGTCAGATTCTGATAACTAGATTATTCTTAGCAATACAGACCTCACTTTGACAAGAAATAATGCTGCATTTCAATATAATAAGGTATTATATCATAACCCCTATAAATGTCATATTAAACACTGATCAGAATCCAATTCTTCAGGATCACCAGAAATCCAAAATCTGAACAACGGATTTAGAAGAACTAGTTGTGTTTTCACCGTTCTATGAGACATTTTTACTTCCTATCCTTGCATTAATTTGGTGTGGAGTGCTTTAGATAATTAATCTTATTAATTTATTTATTTTTGATGAGTCTACAAAAAGTAACATGTCTTTTTTATTCTTTGTCCATATGCACAAGTGAGTGAGATTAGTTCATGACATTTTAATCTACATACATGTTCTGAGACTTCAAGCAAATAGCAGTTGAGTGTTGGGTTTAAAGAGCAATTACATAAAGCTCATATTCCTTTCAAAATAAAATACTGAAATACAATGATAATCAAAACAAGCATTGAAAATATGTGGTGTATGAAAAGTGTACCTTCAGTCCCCCTGATCGAGCAGGTATAACATATGAGAATGACGATGACAAATCTAAAAAGCTTTCTGTGAGTTTTCTCATAAAAGCCCCACAGAGCAGTCTCTCATAACCAGGGGAGGCTACACTTTGTCTTTGACAGGACAAGCTTCCAGATGCTTTTCCTCTGCTTTTCTGCTCCAGATGAAAGGAAGAAAAAGGTGTTACAGTGGCACTCAGGAACATAAGTAGCTTCACTGGATAAAGGGAAAAGTGTCAATTACTTTTCTTTTGCACTCAAAAGTTTTGTGAGTGTATATGTCAATATGCACCAATGATTCTGCATGGTTCATCTTTTTGTAGGATTTCAAACTGCAGATTTAAAATAAACCATTTTAGTAATAATTTTCTTTTGGTCCAATATACTTATTGAATAGAAAGGGCTGAGTAAATACAAAATGCAGATTTCAAATAAGGATTTCACTCATTCCATTGGGCCAAGTTAACTTGGCCCAATGGAAAACATAATAATCTCCTAGATCCAATAACTTGTTCAGCCCTTGGCAGCAACAACTGCTGTTTGGGATAACTGGCAATAAGTTTTACATCCCTGTGGAGTAATGTTGGCCAGCTCTTATTTGTAGAATTGTTTTAATTCAGTCACATTCGTTTTTGAACATGAGCAGCATGTTTAAGGTTATGTCACTCAATCTAAATCAGATGCAAGTCTGGACTTTAACTAGATCACTCCAAAACCTTTGTTTTGAGTTTTTTGAGCAACTTAGAGGCAGACTTACTGGTGCACGTTAGATCATTAGCCCAAGGCCAATTGAGCTTAAAAGTCACAAACCAATGGCCAGGCATTCTCTTTCAGGTTCTTTTGCTGGAGAGTAGAGTTCACAATCAATCAATCACATGAAGTTGTTGTAGCCTTGAAGCAACTCCAGCTCCTCAGGATACCACTTTATCTCCTCATCTGAACTGCTGAGCTAGTATTCCACCAGATGTGATGGGAACCACAGTTTCCAAAAAGTTCATATTTGTTTTATACAATATTTTTTCCAAATTCTTGGAAATTAGATCATTAAACGGATCTTTGTGTTCTTTGCTTTAGCCTTGAAACTCTCCCATGGACGCAGTTTGGCTGTTTTTGTTGGAACATGAATCCTGACATTAGGTGAAGCAAGATAAACCTGCAGTGCTCTGGATCAGTTGATGAACTCTTGGAGTTATTTTGATAGGTGCACTCTTCCATTTTTAATATTACCCATTTTTAATATCTCTCACTATGGTTAATTTTACTCAAAGCCTTAAACATGGCTTTGTAATCCTTTCCAAATGGTAATGCAGTGCACTCTTTGTATATAAGGGGGTTAAGCACTACAACCACCCACGAATAGTCAAAATGTGAGAATGCTTGATAACCCCCCTAAAGAACACTTCCAATAGCATATTTTAATAGTTCAAACGCCAAACATATCTACCTACCTATCTATCTTCAGTGCCGATGAAAATGAATGGCACTCCTCGATTGGCTGCTTTGCAAACATCAGCTAATAGTGTGAACTGGCTACAAGTATGGAAACTGAACCCAAATGAGTGTGCAATTATATTTTTATATACGGCCAGGTTGGTGCAGCTGAATACTGTTTTTTGCATTTACTAAGGTGATCTTTTTATGATTTTATAGTTTGTTTGACATTTAATTGGCATTTAAAATGTGGAAAAAAGATTTGAAAAAATTAATAAGAGGGGCAAATACTTTTTCATATTACTGAGACTTTGCATTTGAATGTTTACTTTTGCTTGAGAATAAAGAGACAAAGTTTTCATATTTGTTAATTTTTGCATTACATATTTCCTCATGATGTCTCAAGTTTTATGTAAAGTACAACCTAGAGAGTGAGAGATTTAGGTCTTGGCTAAGTCAACATTAGATATTTTCTTCTTACTCTACTGAAAACCAGCAAGATGTACATCAAAAATGCTCTAAAACTGATACATAACATGCACGAGAACACTCCTTTCCATCAGCACCACACACACATACACACACCCTTTCAACAGATGAAAAGGCTGTCAAATGAAAGCGTAATCCATCACTTGTGCCATTTTGCATTTGCAAGGTCTCCTCTCTTTTAACAATGGCTTGACTGACAAGGAAAGATAAGGGCCCACTGTTGACCAAAACAATGGCAGCATCATCACTCTATAGCTTCCAGACACAAAATATATGTTGGTCTTTTGTATTAAAATTAGTCTCTGGCATCTATAACTTCATCTGGAGGTGGAAAGGGATGGAAAAAACACCTTTCTCACACCAATAGTGTCACATTTGGTGTTACAAATGAATTATACTTAACTTCCAAAACCTATACTTCACAAAAACCTATAACACAGTTTTCAAGAAATCTCAGTGCTTTGCTCTTCATTATCCATTCAAATCAGGGAGAAACAAATGAACTTCCCTGGCTAAAACGCCATCCCAAAATAATTAAGGCAATGAAATATTCAGCATAAAACTCCTTATTATAGCGCCAGCACTTCATAAATTTGCAGAGAACAAATGAGTGGATTAATCTGAGTGCTAATGGAGAAGAAAGGCACTCTCTATGTTCCAATTTAACTTCATTTCTAAGAGCCATACCTTCCAATGCTCATCTGTGAGATTTCTGGTGTTTGGCACACAAGCTGGACGGAGTTTACAGCACTGGTCTGTTTCGTCATAAAATACGACTTAATGTCCTAAAGGAGGCAGCTTGTACTGACAAAGATCTTAGCTAAAGTGCTCCAGGGAGAGGGTGCAATTTTATAAATGTCCAAAAATCTTTGCTTTTACCTCTGGAAGGTTTTTTTTTTTTTTGCCAAGCAAGCAAGTATTAAAGTGCAAGGGAAAAGTCAAGGAGAAAGTCAAACAACAAAAAAAATCTTTTCTTTGTATATATTCTTAAAAAAAACACACAAATTATTAGAGGTAATGATGCACAAACTAACTTTTAGTCATTTTTGAAGATTTCCAAAAGTATGTGAGTGGTTTGGAAGATTAAATAACAACCCAAAAATTGTTGCCTTTGTGACGTCAAAGCTTTGTAGGACCTCTGAGACGCTAGCAGTTGAATCAACAGACAAATGTTCATGTGGGAAAAGGGATCAGACAGCAGCGCAAAACAGAGATAAAAAGGCAGCAACACTTTTATTCTACATCCAAAGCAAAAGATGCAAAACTATTTATTTATACGTTTGAAGCCTTTGTTTCCCTTTAGCTTTAGCTAAACCTGGATTGATTAATCTCACAAATAACACAAAGTTCACAACAACTACTTAAAACACTTTTTACGTATAGCTCAAAAACAAAAGGAAAAAACTGTGTCATAAGTCCTAATTGGCTTCCACTTGCAGTGCCTTATAAAGAATTCACACTCTTTGAATATTTTCACATTTTGTTGCAGCTCTGGTTGTGCAGATTAATCTCTCACCCAGACGCCCGTCCTTTAAAGCCTTTAACAGGTTTTTAGCTCCAACTCCAACCAAATTTACCGAGCGCACGATTCATGCTGCCAACAGATGTTCCCACTTGAGCTGTGGATTTCTGCTGCTCCTCCACAGCTAACTTGGGCATCTTGACGACCTTGCCCAGCCTAGTTTAGGCATGCAGCCATGTTTTGTTAAGACTGCTGCCGTGTCGCTTAAAAGCATTAGATAATCAAAGGTTAGGATGTAATTTTTAAGGCTAAACTTTTGCCCTTCCTGCCTGACCTGTCTGCTGTGTTCGTTGGTCTTCATAAATGCTATTTGATCCCTAATGTTGTATAGCAAACATCTGAGGCCTTCAGAGAACAGATGAATTTATAAAAATTTAATTACCCACAAATAGAGTCTAATTAGAAGACTGTTGAATGTGGTTTGCTGCAACGGATCTTATTTAGGGGATCTTAGTCAAATTGAGCTGAGTCTAAATTCAAAGCATAGCTGTCAGATTTATATTTGTTTAAAAAAATTTTTGCTTCCACTTCATTCTTTTTTAGGCGATTTTCTGTCACATTGAATTAATAGTTTATGGCTCCAACACAATTTTGACAGCTCTTTGTTCATTAAGAGGTCTCCCATCATGGTGTTCATAATAGGTCTGGCAAATGGAGCCGCATTCCTAGAGGTACTGAGTTCCTTTAAGGCTCCCAACTGTCTGACACACCAGCGTGGTATAAAGTGGGCCACACTGAAGGACCCTCTTCCTCCTGCCTGAAATCAAATATTTCAGCGATAAGGTCAAATCCAAGCAAAAGGTCACGTGCCATGCTTTGCTCCCCAGTAAACACAGCGTGCCATCATGGCCTCAGATCAGAGAGGTGCAGGGTGGTTTAAGGTTTGCCTGCTGTAAGGGTTATAGAAGAGACTTTTCCATGTTCTGATCTCTTAACTGATCCCATTTTCCTTTCCCCTGCCATCTCCTGATCCACTACGCCCGAATCGAACTTCAAGAGTTGATTGCCAGCAAAAAGATCTTCAGATTCTTTGGGTCTCCATCCGGAGTTTCACTACATCTTTGACAACAGTGATGCACAAACGGCTTCTCTTTGTCACCGTGACAAAGACCCGGATTTCACTTGTCTTGTAGATGTGATCTTTGTTGCTGAGCTTAAAACACCTGACCGCACGGATGCTTCCTCATTTGACTTTTAAATTTCATCTGTGCGTACGGATCTATAGTGAGATTTGCATTTTTAACATGCTCTTTACATATAAATCACATCCAACATGAAATGTAATCAGTTTCTTTTCCAGCTGTTAATAAGATCAGACTGGATGAAAAGTTCTACATGAGCAGAGTGTGATTTTCAGCGGTAATGTTCGTAAAAATCTGCATATTTTTAGAGATTTATTTAATACTAGAAAAGTAGCATTTCAAGAATTAGTAAGTCAAATGGGATGTAACACAGTAGTAATAGAAATATTAAAACTGAATTAACATTTCTATTTGTTTTTTTTTTTGATAAACTGGAAATTTATTTTTTCCAACAGTAGTGATAGAGGTTAATGGCATCCTTGTGGAAAAAGCCTTGAATTAAATTAATCTTTTTTGAATATTGTAATCTTCGAGTGAAAATTTTACAAAATATTTATTTTTATTAGCGTATATTCATGCAGTTGGGAAAATACCTGTTACACTTAAATCGTAATAAAAATTGCTGGTGAAAACTCACAAAAATCCCTTTGTTTTTTTGTTTGTTTTTATTCATACCCAACTTTTGGAAGGTGATCAAAGCATGCAGGAACATTAAATTAATTTTATTTCTCTGGGGTGTAAATTAGACATGACTAAATGAGAACCAAAGTTTATCCAACTACCACAAAATAGAGAGCAGGATGATGAGAAATTTAATTAAAATTAGCATCCTAAGCTCACTGTTAGAGAACTGAAGCAGTGTGACCAGGTCTCCATACCAACTATTAGTTGCATTTCATCCTACCATCACATAAACATGTGGAGTTTAATACTATAGTGGCATAGCCATGAGCCATGGCTTTGGTCAGAACCAACAATGTTTGATCGCCTTGGTGTAAATAAAAGGACGAATAAGTGGAGAAGTCTTTCATGTTCACTGTTAAATACAGCGGAGTATCTGTCATGTTTTGGGTCTGGTTTACTACCACAGCTCCCAGAAACATTACAAAAAGAGCATAATATCATGATCTCTTAAAAAAAAAAAAGCCTTCAATATTCAGAGTCTAAAAACTGCAGTATGTTACTTTTATAAACAATCATGTTCATTGACCATTCGATCAGAAACAACCAATCAGAACCAGGAGAAGTGTTTTAGCGCAGTCAATCACGCTTGCATTCGCGCTGCTCCTCACCCTCCTCTCTTGCTCTCTGCTACGTTATCACCGTCATGAATACTCAGGCTGGTTAGTCCTGAGCATTCTCCACCATCAGCACATTGAGCAGCGCATACACAAGTGTGATTGACAGGACTCATACACATGCTGTGTTTTTTACAAATATGTAGATGTTGGTCCATTCAATGGTCTCTGTAATATATAGTATCCCCTGAATATTGTGTCCAAACACTCCGTGATGTTGCGCATGTTGATATTGTAGTGATGACTGCGATTTGATTTACAAAGTATGTACTTCTAATAAATAGTAAATTCAATGCTTATAAAGAAAGGGTATGAAAGAAATGTGTCATATTCAGGTTCTTGGTAAATTTGCAGAGTTTGAGTTCTCCTTGACATAAAAGAGGAATGTACTCAGGTGCGCAAATTTGAAAAGCCGCAAAAAAAAAAAAAAACTCATACAGACAACATTCATGTCAGATTTACCATTACACTACACAGGTGTTTGTGCATGTTTCGTCTACCTTGTGCATTTGAATGGCAATAAAATCCTTTTAGGAGACAAATAAGCATTCAGAAAAATCCTCATACAAATTTTCCCAAGGAGCAAATTTGTCACCAGATGGCCAGGACTAGTGGGCGGACAAGCTACCGTGCACCTAAATATGTTCACTGCTGAATTAAACCATCCCCTGTCCCTTAAGTGACTATGAAAATTAGTCTACATGTCAAAAAACCTAAACTAAATTGCCAATTTAAATCAAGTAGCTACACACTAACCAACAAGCCAGGGAGCAAAGTTAGTCCCTGAGGCAAAATATGACTACAATTTCCAGCAGCAACTTAGTTTGCCATGTCACATCTTAACAATTAGATCCGACAAGGGCTCAACATCTTCTACAAGCCAGACAGCTGAGATTTATTAACAAATTTGGAAAGTTGTTTGATTGTACACTTGCCCAGCAATGCTTTTAGCTCCATTTTTTTCTTATCTCATCTAGTGGAGCTAATTAACTGTACAAATTGCAAGAGTTATTTTGGGGGTTTTTTGTCTCTTTTTTTTTTTTTTAGATCGAATAACAATAGCAACCATTAGCAAACACAGCAGTAAAATCCAATCAATACACATGATTGGCTCAGTGAAGGCCGGGATTTAAAAGGAAACAAAGAACCCGTCTTAGGGGAAAATCCTTTGAACTCTTTGAGATGTGAAGCGAACATTTCCTGTTAACTCCACTTCAAACCCTTTATTCATAATTCATGTCAAATGGAGAGTACGCTGTAATTTCCAGCAGAAAAGGCTAAATGACATCAGTTTTCCACGGACACCCCCCACCACCACCACCACCACTGCCACAAACCACCACCAACAGTTAAGATGAAAGTAATCAGAGCAGACAAGACATTACAAAAACATGCTGTGACCTTTCATGTATGAAGGGGAAAGGCTCTGTATACATTTACAAAATGTGAGAAGACAGTAAAAAAAATTCCCATCACAGAAATTGGAGTGTGACTAATGGGTTGTGAAAGAGCTGGTCTGTAACCTGAACTCCAAAATAATCTTGCTCAAGTCTCCATGGCCAACAGTGGGGGAGCTGACAAGGGGAATGGAGGGACCACCTGCACATCCTGCAGAGCCAGGCCTGTACTGGCACCACCATTTGTTACGCTCCAGATTCCCATTACTTCAGAGCCAGGCTGGCTGGGAAATCTATCTCCTGGTGTCACGTTTGTCAAACCTCTATGCAAACGGCAAAAGGTGCGAAGAAGACTGAAGGATCACACCCAGAAGTATGGCAATGAAGAAATAACATGTTCCCCTGTGGCAAGAGGGTAAAGTTCACCAAGATGTCTGTAACTTAAAATACCAATAAAAAGGGATTATTTTTTCTGTAATTCAATTAAAAATAGTGAATCTTGTATATTTTGTAGCTTCACTACACAAAGCCATTGACACCCTCCATGAGTGGGGGTGAGCCGCAAGAGGTAATTGTTAATTAAATTGACTGCTAACAGAGAGCTGCAGCCAAGCAATTTCAAAGAAAGTTGAGAGGAAGGAATACCTGTGAAGAAAGTAGTGCTAAAGCAGCAGCAGAGTTGAGAGGATTGTGACGTAGAGCATATTTAAGAGTTTGGTGCAGATTTGCAATTTGTGGATTCTAAGAGATGGATTGTTAGATAGATGGTGGATAAAAAAAAGATGGATGGATGAACAGAGGGATGGAGTCAATCAAACTGCAATTACTTTGTCTAGAAAGTCTGGAACGCTTGGAAAGGTATGACTATGGTATCAAACTCCGATGTTCGGGCCAATAGAAAAAAAAACGCATGAGTGTGGAATTACAGGGAGAAATGACTTGTGGGCGTTAAAATCTGACTCTACTTCTTTGTCTGCTTAACAATAACTTGAATCCAACAATGTTGCATTACTCTCTTGGATTTTAATACTCATCATTTCCTTTCAGCAAATTCTCTTCATGAATCCAGTATTTTTCAAAGAATTTAATTTCTTTCTTTGCCCTTCATTACTAACAACTGAGCAACCCAATTATTTGACACTACTCTGTTTTTACTAACATTTTGTGAAGAAGGAAGCTGTGCTGGTCTTCTGACATTTTCATGTTGCTTCCTTCAGCAGTTCTTGGTGTAGCGCCACCAAGGAACATGTTTTTCAAAGAGTTTAGATCATTTGACAGTGCAGTGCGAAAACGAACCGCACCAGCTGAAAATGTAACAAATGTTGTCATTTTGGTGCCCAATAAAACCAAGCCTGCCAGACTATCAGGTCTGAAAACATCCTTAGTTACTCCAATGAATTAAAGTGTAATAAATGCTTTTCTGCACTGTATTTTCTAAACTCATCCAAGGCTGGAAAATATTGAAAAAAAAAAGCACATATAATACTAAAACTACATGTATAATAAAAAGTCAATCCAAAAAAATGTCAGAAATCCAAAGTCCAAGTATGAATCTGGTTCCACAAGCTGTTTTCTTAACTTAAGATAAATCCCATCTATCATAGCCTGTAACAACACTAAAAAATAAATACACACACATATACATATATATATA
>CAEGAE010038574.1:0-14239 GCA_903067095.1 Girardinus metallicus
ACAGAAAAATATTCAGATTTTATTTTGTGGTTTAAAAGGCTCCATGTTGAAGACAGTGAGAAATAAAGGCATAACTTTCTTTTTTTTTTTTTCAATCTGTTCTCGGCCTATTCCAATTGTGCAAACACCAAATATACCTTCAGATGCAGCGAAAACGGTCTTGGCAAAACACCAGACGATAACGTCCACATTCTTATCTCCCGGAAAATAACTGGCGCTCCTGGAAAGGTTGCTTTGCAAACGAAAACCAACGTCAAGTAACACTGCGACTCTTCCAGCTTCCCAAGCTGCATTTTCTTTGGAATATTTTAGATACACTCAACAGCAAAAATCCATAAATTGGGCGATTTTTCCACAAATAATTTGGAGACACACAAAAACCGCAAAGAGATGAGTGAACGCTGAACCAAGAATAGGCAAGAGTCCGCTGTTTTTTTTTTACTCTTGAACTGATCACAAAACGGCAACCAAAACCACGAGATGGAAATCATTTTGGTGAAATTGGATTTGTAAGTTTAGTACTAGGCTGAGCACTTGAACATCATAAAAGTGCAATCTAAATAGGTAAGAGAGACTTTTCCCAAAACCTGTTGCATCTTTCGTTATTTTGAATTTAACTGTTCTACTTGAATGTAATAATACATTTTACTTTAGGCCTCCATAATCATTTCCCCTTCCATGTGATTTACGATGCACTTTTTCTGACATTTTATTTTCCCTCTGCATAGTCATCTGCCTGGTTGGCCTCGGGCTGGTGGTGTTTTTCTTCAGCTTCCTGCTCTCCATCTTCAGGTCCAAGTACCACGGATACCCCTACAGGTAACTACAGGACCAAATTCCTTCATTCCAGCTCAAGTTTAAATGCAAAGCTGAATAACTTGAATCCCGAAACGATTGCGGTGTTTCAGTGAAACCGGCAGTTTTAGCTGCATTCAGTGCTCGCCGCATCGTTTGCAGTACGTTCGTCACGTCTTCACCTTTTATTCTTCTTCAGCCGACTCATTTAGCAGTCGTCGGCCAGTGGATGTTTCCTAAAGGCGGAAAATGTCGGAAATGTGTGGACAGTAATTTTTTGTGGCTTAGTGAGCCAGAACAGCAGCGATTTGGTCTCACCTTTAGCTAAAGGTCACAGCCGCATAAAAAAAAAAAAGATTTAATGTGTGACAGAAAATACTCTACAGGTCTGCAGAGTCTGTCTTCAGTTCGTCGCCACTTGAGCAGGATATTATAGTGCTTCACCCACGGCTCCCAAATGCTGAAACTAACCTGTAGAGTTGAGTGAGTTTCAGGGGGCCAAGTGCACTCCAGCAGAGCCCTGTGATTATTTTTCCAGAGGCTTGATTTTCATTTGTTTATATATATATTATATATATATATATACATATATACACATCATGATGGGTTTTTCAGCCATATCAACCAGCCCTATTACATAAATACTTTTTGGTGTAGACGCTACATCATCTCTTTATTCCGTTTTTACAAAAGTAAAAATTTTTCAAAAGTGCTGAAACTGCAGCAGAAACTGGAAGAATGTCAAACTCGACGATTTACTTAGTTTCCCGGCTTCAACAGCGACTCAAAACTTCCCTCGTACGCCAGCCTTTTCTTTTTTTCTTTTTTTTGTTGGGCCGTTTTTCCAGTCCTGAGGTTAGATGCTGCACTTTAGCGCTGCTTATATTAAGCAGCGCCATTTCAAATGGATGTTATTTATGTTTGATTGCTACTTCCTTTGTATGATTGAAGCGCACGCTTTGAATTCTGAACGGCCTCGAAACGTTCAGCGGCGAGTCTGCTGCTTCTCTTTCCCCTCAGTAAATGCCAGAGTATTTTCAGACATTTGAGCAAATTTTCCTGATTACTTGCTTTCACAGTTTCAGGGAAAAAAAAAAATCATTTTGTTGTTTGTGTGTGTTTTGTACGTCTGTCCTCTCTAACAATTACAGTTTGTTTTTTTTTGTTTTTGTTTTTTTTTTCAGCTTTCTTATTAAGTAAAATGCAGACTGAGGAGGAGGAGGGCAGGGGATGATGAAGAGGCAGTATGAGTTGAAGAGGAGTGAAGAAAATATTTGGAAAACTAAACGCGCTTTGTGGGATTTTTCTTTTGTGTTGCTTCTGCTGTCCTGGAACCATGGTGTTAAAAAAAGATATATATATATATTGTAATGATGGAAATAAAGTTGTTGGCATGTCTGTATCTTCACAACATTCTCATTGTATTAACTTTTTTTTTTTTTTTTACAAGACCAATTAGCTAAGACTGTTTTTACATTTTCAATTAAGCAACTAAAGCATATTTGAAACAACTGTTCCATATTTAAAACTTTCACATTTTTTTAGGCAGGGAAGTTCCTCAATTAATGGAAATGTATAAATAGTTTACTTTTTTTTTATTATTATTACAATTTTTCCTGCATTGATGCATTGGAAAACTTTGGGATGTCTGATCTTGGATGTATTAAAATCTTTTAATACTGCCTCTAACATGTGTGTCACTCCATCGGTGAACTACGTTACGATAAAAGCGCAACAAGAATAAAACATTTGGCCTATATTTCATATGTATTTTGTGATAATCTTTACGTTTTCTGAGAATTTTTTTTTACTCGTTTGCACCAGGATAACTGATTTGATCAAATCTGTGCTCCTTCTGTAATGTTTTCTTACAATAAGTTTTTTTTTTTGACATGGAATGATCATTTAGCTCAAAAGAATAAATAATTAACTTAAGTTGAAGCACTCAAAGCTCATTTTTTTCTCATTTTTGAGTCTTAATCAGAAATCCTCGTCTGTGTGTTTCCCTCCCGGGCTCGTCGGCACTAAATCAGACGCGCAGAAAATAGCTCTGCAGAGTCTACGGAAGACCGAACCAAGTGTTGACATTTCTTTCCGAGGCGTAGGTCATTTACAGAATCCATGCATTTCTAATTCTCTTACTGGTGAACTGCCCTCTGAAACACCGAGTGGGCCGAGCCGCTGCAGTCGTTTACGTAAGCTCCTCTGTGTGGGCAGACGAAGGAATGGGTCCGCTGAACGAGTAGTTTGACAAATGGAATAAAAATATTCCCTTGCATTCTTTTCTATTTTTACTCTAAATCTGAGGAAGGCGGAACAATTGTTTGTGTGCATGCTGGTCTGAGATTATCTGCAGAAAAGGACAATCCTGCCCACAATGACTGGTTCCCAAAATCATATGTGCATGGGCTGGAGTACTTCTGAATAAAACTGAAGACCAGAGCCGATCATCTGCAGTGAGGGTGTATTTCCCATCTGTTGTCCCTCAGCTATCGGCCTTTTCGGGCAGTGAAGGACGGCGGAGCAAATGTCACATTCAGTGCTGGGGCGTCGGTATTTGCAAATGGAGAGAAGTCAATGTCGATATTCGAGAGAGGACAGTGGTAGAGTAAACTATGCAACACTTAAAGTAATCCCTCCCCTACAATTTGCTCGCCTGCTCAGATTAGATTAATATTTAAAGACGCGCTCCACTTTCCAAACAAACAAATGACCCCACGTCTTCTGTCTGGACTGTTTACTGAATCCTTATTGCTCTTATTCAGTTTAAACCTGCATCATTTTATTCATATTTTTTCCCCCTACCTTAGCTGCACTTGGGGTTGCCACAGACCTACTAGAAGAGCCTTCATCGGTTTCCGTTCTTTGGAGTGATTCTTTCACTTGCGTCCACTGCATTTAATTTCTTTCTTGTTTCAGAAGCAGCTCCCGTCTTAGCAGCTTATCTGATCCCTGCATCTTATCGTAAAGCTTTTCTGCGTCGTTACTGGTCACTGAAACCCTGACCAATTCTGACCCTTGTTGAATTTACTTAGCTTTATTAAACTTTTAAAATCTCTTTCTGTGGCCCTCTCTCTTTCATGTTTCTTTTTATTTATTTATTTTTTAACGTTTCCCAGTAGCTGTGCTTTATGCTGCCATCATTGCTGATCTGACTCCAGGGTTTGATCTTCCTGTCTCATCTAACCTCTGTTAGCTTACCGCTGTGCGGTGGTCAGCTTTGAAGAACGTCGTCTGTTCCCTCACAGCTGAGGGCATGATGCCACCAACCTCTTCTTGAATCGTCCACAAAGCCCTTTTCTCTGTCGGCACCCGGACCAAAGCCGCCACATTCGTCACTGGAGGGCAGCTCTAGCTGTTGCTACGTTGTTGCATCACTGGGGTTTGATTTGTTTTTGATTTGTTTTGTTGGGTTTATTTTGTACATGAGTGTCTGTGTTTGGATCTTTGTGCATCTGTTGGTTTTGCTAAATTACCAGAGTAATAAGTAGGGATTTTGGAAACGGGAATTACTGGACGTTTTGCTTAAAACACCAAAAAAATATACATTTGCGATAGCGGCCACTGAAGAAAATTAGTCAATCTGTGTTTTGGATTATCTTGTTGTAGTTACTTTGAGTATTTTTCCACTGAGCACCGTCAGTGACACAGACCCTCAGCATGACCCTACCACCACCTTGCTTGCATTCTTCCCGTTTTTTTTCTGGCCAGATAGTCAAGCTCTTTAGCTAACCCCCTGAATACGTTGGGTTGTTTTGAGGTTAATCTCAGAAATTTTCTCAAATAATTTTAGAAATATGAGTTTGAAAAGTCGAACGTTTTCCAAAGTCAAACATTTTCGACTTTTGAAATCTGAAATTTCCAACATTTTTTTTTTTTCACTCAAAATCTTTTGAACTTAATCTCAAAGATTCTGAGTTTTTGGGTCCTGATGTACGGCAACACAGATGGAGCACTTTTCAAATGTAATTAAATTAAAAATAAAAAATTTAAAAATGGTTAACGCAGTAATTTTACCGGCCCTCGTTCTTAGACAGCTTGCAACTTGCACACGGTTGTATCATCACTTCCCACCTGAAAGGAGACTGGTCTAAATACGTACAACCTCTTAATAAGCACAAGACTTCACATCTTAAACTGAACTAGTTTGACAATTCGTCTGCATATGTTCTTTATTGGTACAAAGTTAATTTGAGGGAAATCCTCATTGGCCGAACATACAGCGATATTGTAATTCGCCTCTGACACCAGGCTCCATTCACTCAGGAAACCATCATCATTCGTCCCCACACTCCGACTGAGGAGTCAGTCCTTGATGTGCGAAAAACTAATTTATATCTCTGCTACGTCTTGGAGATTCCTCTGAACATCCTCTCCAGCCCTGCTGCAGTAATCACAAAGGTGATGAGAAAAGACACTTCAGGATGCTCAACTGCAGGGAGCAATCATAATTCAGCAAAAATATTATGTTGTTTCTCATCCGCGACCCTTCCAACCATCCCCGGCCCATAGATAATCCTGGATCTGCCCCCTCATCACGTCATCACCGAGATTCATAGTTGTCAACCTGAGGGGGCTGAGAGGCGTGGACAGAGAGCCACAGAGTGCTGGGAGGGGAGTGAAAAAGAAAACATGAAGTAAATTTACCTATATTGCGGCGTAGCGCTCCGGAACAGCAACCTGGGAAAATCCTGTATTCGAAAAGGAACTCGGCTGACTCCGTGTTTGCCTCAAGCAAACGTTAATGTGTTGTGATTTTAAGCAAAGACAACTCAGGAGTGCAAAACACATCTTAAAATTTTACAGGTCTGAGATTAACACAAAGACAGACATACAGTTGTTTTGAATATGATCACGATCCAACATCACTACTCGGATCAGTTGCTGCTTTTTGTAGAAAAAATATATTTCTAAAATACATTACTTGCTGATTCTGTGTAACCCAACCATGAACCGTTCAAAATCATAGCGGTGTGAATTTAAATCAGTAAAATGATTTATTCTATAAAGGTTTTTTGGTGTCAGACAGGTGGCCCTCATTTAAAGCTGCAGTATGTAACTTTTATTTATTTATTTTTTTTAAATATGTTTTTATACAAATGTGTTGCAACTATCGCTATGTCGTGAGACTACAGTATGACGTAGGTAATTTGTGTGAAAAAAATTTAAATCGAGCTGCTCTGTCTTCCTCTCCTATTGTGAAATGCAGAAATACGCCACTGTCAGAAACAACCAATCAGAGCCGGGAGGAGGGTCTTAGCGCTGTTAATCATGTTAGTGTACACACTGCTCACTTACCCCTTAGTACCCCCCTACTAAGGTGGGAACTGGTAGAGTTCACAATAATTATTTGCTTTTCTAACATGGATGCGACTTTCACACAATTTCTCAACGAGGTCGTTGGACAGCTTCAGCTTCATGACTGGCTGGAGCCTCGGTGGTTCTGCACGTCTTCATTGTTACATATTACTTTTTATTCTCCTTTATCACAAGACGTTGCAACAGAGATTCTTCAAACGACGCAAATCGAAGAGTCGCGCCCACCCAACACACACCTGAATAAACGCAACCATCAGCGCATCCTTAGTTATTTTAGTTTGTTGATGACTAGAAAAGCATGATATTAGTTCAGTTCATTTCCCATTTAAAAAGGCCAGGTAACCAACCAAACCAATTTAAGCTCTATCACTTATTTATGTATTTATTTTGATCATGATAGAAGTATAAAATCATGCACAAGAACAAGGGATGAAAAAAACATATTTTTTTGTACCACAGTAATCTTGACATGCTGGAAAAGGAGTAGGAAGAAGAAACTTATGAACTCCTACCCCGTAAATTCATACAATATTTTCAGATGGACCCTCATTAATAAATCAAATACAAAAAAAAATAAACAGGTTAATTAATTTTCTATCTTATCTGGGTTTACATACGTCTAAATATATACACCCATACCCACCATTATTATAAAAACAGTGGTTAAGTTTCCTACCGATTTATGTCGGAAGTTTGTTGATGGCTAGAAAAGCTTTGTAGAAATATTTAATCAGACGTTAGACAGGCCATATGTAAAAACTGCATTTGTGTCTCTATAATTTTGACAGAAAATCCACAATAAATTCCCAACTGAACGCAAAGCACTTCTTGCAGCAAATCCTGGTAGCCAAATGTTGTTGCACTCTGGAAAAAGGAAAAGATTATAGAAAATACTGGAACGCCAATTACAACATGGGACACCTCTAGGACATTTAGCTGGAAGATGTCGCTCAGACATGGAGTCACATTAGAGCAAAAAACAAACTAACTACTTTTAAGATTAAAGTTCCCTGCGAGAACAAAGTTTGGGTATTCAAAGACCAAAATAGTGCATGCATCAAAGCGGCTGTATTCACACATCATGTACTCATAACCGATGAAAGGATACTTCTGCTGTCGGATCAAGGAGTGTACATTTTATTTTTTCTGCTTTAAGTGCTAAATCAGGTCATACGCAGTGAGACCTTGGAGAAACAGCGGCTTTATCGGGCCTTCTCAGAAAACAGGACCAGGAAGATTTTGCTGACATTTTTATGCGTAAAAGAACTTCAGTGCCATGATTTAATGATTTCCCTGTGCTTGTGGGACTTGATTTGAGCTACAACCGGACTTCTTACGACACATTAAAAAGTCGCACCCTCCCGCTGACGTCTGGGAGTCGAAGTGGAACATAAAATGAAAAGCAAGGGACGTATTTTGCCAATGCTGACAGGACAAATCATGACTAAAAGAGCCACTTGGAAACCCTTTACTCAGTTTGAAAGGAATCTAGCCGAGGGAGCTAGAAAGATTGCTCACAGTTTCACACACACACACACTACTTTATGAGGTGCACAATAGTAGTACCAAGTTGATTTTGGTCTATATTGATATGACAGTATTATGCAGATTAATCAGCTGCACATCCTTGATGCTAATCTTGCGTTCCGTCCCAATGTTGCTTCACTGGTTAGAGATGTGGTGGCTGTTGGACTAGAGGGG
Source organism: Girardinus metallicus (assembly GCA_903067095.1). Lineage (NCBI taxonomy): Eukaryota > Metazoa > Chordata > Actinopteri > Cyprinodontiformes > Poeciliidae > Girardinus > Girardinus metallicus. Next base: position 7,816 of record CAEGAE010038574.1, read on the forward strand.
TCATATTGAAACCGTAGTTGAAGCATTTGAGCTTTGTGAAGTATCCATCAGACAACTGGCGCTCCTAAATGGACGAACATGATCACCAGCACTCAGGTAGGTTTTCGTGTTTGAATGATGTTCAGCTGGAACTAAGGAGGCTAAAGTGTGGGAAGAAAACCACTGGCTTCATCTGCTGATGCAAGTCAGTGTTTAGTTGTTATTTTCTTCAAGTTGACATTTTAATCTAACAAGACTTTTGGGGAATAAAGTTCTCAAAAAATGAAGACACTACTTAAAATGATCAGTCTCTCTGATTTTACTCTTTTTAGGTAAATGTTTGAGTAAACTGAACATTGTTTTTTTATTCTACAACATGTCTCTGAAATTCCAAGCAAAAATTCATTATTTGCAGAAAATGAGAATTGGTCAAAAATAACGAAGCAGTGCTCTCAGATCTCAAATAACGCAAAGAAAACAAGTTGATATTCAGTTAGAAACAACAGCACTAAAGTTTTAACTCAGGAAGAGTTCAGAAATCAATATTTGGTGGAATAACCAGGAGGTTTTCGGTGAGTTTCAGTGCAATAGGCTCTTAACTTTGCCAGGACTGTGTATTCTAGTTATTCTAATCTAGTTTAGATATAACTTTACATCGTTTTTTTTTCTTTTTTGGGCCTGGTCTGATCACCCCTATGAACATTTCCTTGGGGCGTCGCCGATTGAGCCCCAATCAGTGACGACAGTCTGACTCTGCTGTCTCGAATCAGACTGACCATTCTCTTAGCTCCAACATCAACTGTCTCTCACCGGAGCTTGTTGTCTTTTCAGACTTTTTTCTGTAAACCAGAGAGACTCTTCAATGTGAAATCCCCAGCAGGTCAGCAGGTTTTACGTTGCTAGTCTGGGACTGACAACCATTCCACGTTCCAAGTCCCTTATAACCCGTCTTCCTCGTCCTTCTGATGCTCATTTGAAATTTCAGCAAGCGATGTCTTCGATGCTTGTTTTAGCTAACGAAACTATCTTAATCTCTTTCAGGTGACAACACTAAGTTTCTTTCCTAAAGTAGTCAAGTTCTTATTTTTATGCTGTCTAGCGTCAATGTATTTCTCTGCAACTCTTGCAGAGAAATACATTGACCAGCCTCACTCCAAACTTTTCAGTTTGATTTAACTCAGTCAGTATTTTTGAACACAAGTGTATTCAGGAGAGAGAAAAAAAGAAAAGCTAATTTCCTTGATTAACTATACTGTTCATTTTTTAAATTTTTTTATTTAACTATCCTACAAGAAAACTTAACGGTTAAGTTTAAGCAAACAGATGCCAGCTTGTACAACTGACAATAATCTCTAGCTTCAGATCTCATAAAATATAGTTTTAAAGTTGCTTACTCTGCGAAAACAAACAAGAAGAAAAAAAATAAGTTACAAAGTAATTCATATGTCAGCTGGCCTGGCTGCTGTCAAAGGTTTTTCCATGTTTCTCTGTATGGGATGTTCTGAAAGTGAAACAGTAAATGTACACTATACGTGTTGTGTTTTTTTTTTTTCCTTTTGTTCCATCTGTGACAAAAGGAAAAACTCCTATATGACTCCTATATGCGGCTGCAGAAGGGGAAGTGTACGCAGGGTGCAGAATGTGCGTTTACGCTTCCCCTGTTCCTGTCAGAACCGGGCTTTACTCCTCGCATCTTCACCAGACAACAACCACCGAGAGACAGCAGCCATTTCCTCAGCAAGTCCAAAAGTTTTCTCTCGCCGAGCTCTGAAGGGCTGCCGTCGCTCTCTCTAGCCCTAAAGCACCGCACGTCGCCGTGGAAACCATTTCCTGCATCTACCATGACTTTTCGCCTAACGACCGAGTGCGAGCACGTGAGCCGATGTACTATTTAAATATGTATGCTTAAAGTAAATGAAGTGAGGAAAAGAGCAAACAGGCAAAACAAGCTGGCATAATTGAAGGCGGCGTGTTTCCTCGCTTCATGTGTAAGTTCAGAGTTTTCTTTGAAGTCGCATTCGAAGGTTTGCTTTAGGTTGTAGTTTTATTGAGACATTACTCTAAAGGACATGAATGTTTAATATGCTGATATTTTGTACAGAGTGCAGTTTTAGTCAAGCATTTTCAGGTCTAGAAGGAGAAGAAGCTTCCAGAAAATAACACCAACAACGCAGGTCCAGAAAAACATGTCAGAGGTCACGATAGTTCAGGATTCGATTAGGTTCTTTTGAAACCTAAACAATTTTTTTTTTTTTTTTTTTTTTTTTGCATTTTGTCACATAAACTTGATTAACTTTTATTGGGGTTTTAAGTTGTTGGTTTTTTTTTTTTTTTTGTATTTTAACAAATAAAGCCACACGGTGGTGCTGTTTATATTTGTGTTCAATCCCTTTTACTTATTTAACCCTAAAGAGGTTAAATAAGTAACCAACTGCCTGCCAGAGTGACTTAATAAGTAGATTTAATCCATTTGTGAACAAATAAATCAAGAAAAACACCAGACGGTTTAGAGATAATGTTGTGGAGAAAGTGTACTTTTATTACCTCGTGTCTGGATTACTGTAACGCTTTTTTTGTTTTTTTGTTTTTTAATCAGAGTTAGCCTCCGTTATACTCCTTCTGGTGTAAAATGCTGCTGCTCGGTTCTTAACTGGTGCAGGTTAAACGAGAGCACATAACTCCAGTTAGTAAAGTTTGTTTGTTTTCAAGTTTTTTAATGGCCTTAGCCCTTCTTGTTTGTCTTTTATGTGCCATCACATCCGCTTGGATCGCTGAACCAGATGCTTTTAGCAGTCCCAAACACCTTTTATAAAAACACAGGAGCCTTTGCAGCTCTGACTCCTAAATTGTGGAATCAGTAGCCCACTTAAGGTCATGACCCTCCCCGGCCCCCGCTCCATCTCTTTCTGTTTTTAACACTTACTTAAAAACACTTTTTTTTTTCCCTCTTTAGCACGGTCTTATTAATGTTGCACTCTTTTCTTGTATCTATGATGTTTTAAGTTCTATTTTATCATAGTTCTTTTTTTGTTTTCATATTTTTGTTGCATTTAAGTTGCTTCAGACAAAGTGGCATGCTATGGCGAAGCAGGTCTGAGATACAAAACAATATTGCACCAATATCAACAATTTTCGTCATTTCAACTGCAAATTTACCAATAAAAGGCACGTCCAACGCAACGCTACGGTCAAGTGAGATCAAAAAAGTAGATGAGTCAATTTTCATATCCTACTCCGAGCTGCAAGTTGCTTGTGTGACCAGCTAATTTGGATGAATACAATATAAAGATGTGATTGGACTTATCTACTGCGGGTTACGTCAGAATCTCTCTTCCAAAATTCAGGACTTTCTATCTGTTTGAACTTTTCAAAATCCAAGTGGCAGAAATTTGCCATTCAGTTCTAAATGGCAACAAAAACTCAATGTGCTTAATTGGTTCATTTACATACAAATACCTCTGTAAGTCCTATGCACAAACAAACCTTGGCGATGACTTGCACACTTTGTTACAATATGTAGTCGGTAATCATGTCTGGTTTGTTTGTAAGCCACTTCCTTGCTCGTCTGTTTGACTTTCCCCCTACCCCTTTATTTTTGATTTAAAGGTCAAATAAAATAACAATCACCACTCATGAAATTTGCATCGGTTCCCAATTAAGAGAATAATAGTGGAAGATTGTTAAATGAATGAAAGTGCAGAGACAGGAGGCGAGCCTCCCCCACCCTCCTGTCCCGAGGGGCTGACTGCGGCTATGCCTCCCCCAACCTAAACACAAACAAACGCCTCGTTTTTTTTGTTTTTTTTTTACTTCAAAGGAAGATAAATTAAAGAAGTGGCAGTCCTGTGAAGGAGCAACAAGCTACTTGTCGTTCGCAGACAAATTGTCAAAACCCACGTTTCATACCGCAACCGGAGGGATGGGAGATCATCGCCAACAATAACACAAGGGGCCTTTTTAAGTCATCCAGTTGCTGGGAATTGAAATCAGAGCCCTTTAAAGTGCATCCTTCAAAGGGAGGTTTAATTATTACATGAAAAAAAAAAATCTGAGTCTCTGTTCTCATTTCCTGCATCTCTCTCTTTTTTTCCCCCGTTTTTTGTCTCTCCCCAAATTATATTTGAGTTTTCCGTGATGAGAAATCAGTTTAGATTTGGATTGAACCAAGCATAAAATTAATTATCCATAACTCTAGCTTTTACTACTTCTCTGGTGTGACCACAGCCTTCTCCTACACAATTCACTGAGAACTAAAAAGAAGAGCCATCAACAAAAACAATAAAATGGCACATAGTTATAATCCTGCATGGTCTTAGTCAGAACGGCATTTGTTGCTATAATGACTCTCTACTGATGTTGTCAATGCAGACAAATTAGTCTTTGGTGAGAAAATACATATATAGTAGTTCACATGGAGTTCTATCTCACTTTATTTCCTAAAATTGTGGGATTAAGGGGGCGGTATTCCATATTTTCCAGCCAAATAGTGCCATTCTATTGCACAATCAAGTAACTGTAACCTTAAGTTGTTACAACAATGCTGTATCTATAAAACATGACTTAAAAGAAAATTGACACCTTGAAATTGGGCCTCTGTCTCCTTAAGAAGCTTCTGCTCTTTCCAAACAAGCATGAAAGAATCAAAGTAACACTCAAGGTATGTTTTTGATGAGAGAATATTATTATAGCATAAGTGAAAAAAAATAATATATATATATATATTTCATAATATCCCCACTTTATGTCTTAATAAAATCTCTCTTACTGATGTAATACTATTAAGAAATTATATATTTCTTAATAGTAACTTAGCTAGTTACATTTTGAATTGCTGAGGATCTGTAATGATCCGGTTCTCTTCTGAACGTCCTGGGAACTTTGCTAGAGTGAAAAAAACAATAAATAGATTTGTTTTTCACTACAGAAATTAAAGATTTCAGGTTCCATCATGTGAAAGTACAACAAGCTCATTTTCTTTCTCAGACTAAGTGTGGCACAAATGCCTGGTGACAAACTCCAAGCAAAACTTCTTAAGACTTTCTCTAAAAATGGCTTTCTTCCTTTCACTCTTAAAATATAAAAGTCCGTTACTTAATATTACTAATTTTTATACTTTATTTTTAAGTGTGTTTTGGGAACTACAGGTAGAAATTAACTTTTGTAGCTACAACCTGGTAAAGCACTTTTTTTCCTTCAGTGGTTATTGTATGTTGCACATTGTCCCACTTTACATTCATTTGTTTATTCATTCAAGCAAAAGTGAAGGAACTCAATAAAATTTGAAAATTAGAATATGTTTTATGCATAATTTAGAAAGTAAAAATAAAAACTTCACATACAGTCTGTTCTGGTTGGGATTATGAATATAATCCATTTATGCCAAATTCAGTAAAAGCTGTTTTTGTGAGCTTTCACAAGATATGTTAACTTCTCCATCTTGAAAATGTCCAAAATCATGTGAGACAGCTGAGGTTACAGAGAGAAAAGAAGGGACAGCGTCAGTGCACATGCTGCACAGATATATGTAGAGCAAAATATTCTGCAAGTACAACTGAATCCACTGGTACCAGCACACATAGTCAGTTTATTTATTTATTTACATACTGCTATACGTTTTAAAAGCTTATTTGACAGAACAGCTTTAATTTAATATATTCATTCACAAGTATTCTTAAATATGTGTTGCATTAATTAAAAACACCCTGTAGGCAATAACCTTGCACCCAAATCTGAGCTGATGGACAGCATGACTTTGCTGTTTTTGGCCTGAAACATGTTAAAGGGGCAGTAGCTATAAGGACAAGCTGCTTCCCCAAAGTCAGTAGCAAAGTCATGAACATTATATGTGTGTGTCTGTACTTGTTTAGTTATACTATAAGGACCATTTCTGGCATATTTACCAACCTTTTGAAGGCCGACGGGTCTCACGGGGACCAAAACCCGATCCTAATACGGTGAACCCACTTGTTTAGGCATAGGGGTTAGGTTTAGGTTAAGGTAATTGTTGGGGTAATTGTATATAATTTATCATGTATTACTATTATCCTATGTATTTCTAGGATCCTTTGTATTACTATTGTGCTTTGTAGTACTAGTATGCTTTATATTAAATGCATCTTAATATTTAGGTTTGAACTTACTTAATAGAGATAGGTAGTGACTTCTGTTTGAACTATGTGACAAGCCTTCTGCAACAGAAACATTGTAGTTGGAGTATTCTATGCAAATGCCATGCAACAGGAACTATCTGAAGAAAGAAGAATGCGGGACCAGACCAGAGGTTCGGAGTGACCCCTCATCTTGTTTTACAACTGTTTGTTTATCATAGCGGTGAGACATTCCAAGGTGTTGTAAAAGGCACTGAGTTGTAGCCTGTATGCCCCCGACCCCTTAGTGGCTACAGCTTTGATGTAACTAGGGACCACCCTAAGGAATAAAAAGAGAG